>JAOXNN020000021.1:7455744-7517611 GCA_028571205.2 Hydropsyche betteni
CGAAATGTGTACCCGATTTGAATATTTAATATTTAATTAATAAAATCAAAATAGTTCATTTGTAATTTGTTTGTGACCTATAGGCGAAGCTAGAGGTAGAGGCTACCCAATGCTCGTACTTTATTTGAATATTTAATATTTAATTAATAAAACCAGTTCATTTGTTCATCATTATCATCATCATCACCATCACCATCACCATCACCATCATCACCACCATCTTTACCATCATCATAATCATCATCATCACCACCAACCATCATCACCACCACCACCATTATCACCACCACCATCATCACCACCAACCATCATCACCACCACCATCATCACCACCACCATCATCACCACCACCATCATCACCACCACCATCACCACCACCACCATCATCAACATCACTACCTTCATCAATATCAACAACATCATAAAAAAAAGAAAGAAAAAAAAGTCGCGAGCGTCATCGACACAGACAAACGAACGAACGAACAGACATCCGCTATTAAATAAAGGGGATGTTTTTCTTATTAAAAAGATTTACAAAATGCAAATGGAAAATAAAAAAAATTATTTATGTAAATTAAAAATTCTGTACAAGAAATTTCAATGAAATAATAACTATTACTAAAAAAATAAATGATTCAATTCATATTTCTTACAAATATAATCATCACGTCAATATTCATCACAACAACCACTCCATAACCGTGAAATTTCAACCCTCTCTCGAACATCCCCACCAAACAAAAACAACAGAACGAAACGAAAGAGGAAACCGCCACTAGAGAAGCGATCGAATCCATTTTCGTCGTTGTTTTTCCCGCACCATAATCGGTTCACCCTTTGAAGTCGTCTCGGGGCGCCGATAATTCCGCACGTTATTTTTCATAACATTGACAAGTGGTTTTTCTTTCTGAGCAACCCATATATCATCGTATCGCGTTAACCCCCTGCTCGCCCCCCGTCAACGCCGGCCGTGGGTTTTCCGCTCCGCGGGGAGAATTTCCCTCGATTTTCCCGGCCGTCCACACATTGAATATCGTATATATCAATATGGACGTATGCCCGATCGGGTTTTCCTTCTTTTATTT
Source organism: Hydropsyche betteni (assembly GCA_028571205.2). Lineage (NCBI taxonomy): Eukaryota > Metazoa > Arthropoda > Insecta > Trichoptera > Hydropsychidae > Hydropsyche > Hydropsyche betteni. The sequence continues at coordinate 7,456,830 of JAOXNN020000021.1, forward strand.
AGCCGGCGATCCATTTCCGCGCCGCTCGTGGCTTTATTTGAACGCAAGTGACGCGTTAATGGGTCGCACAATGGCTCGTGTATGCGAGCGAACGCAATTTGCGAAACGCAAACATCAACGTTCATAATATTTTATGTATTAATAAACTTTGCATTGTGTGTGTGTGCGGGGGTCTATCTTGTTTAATTGTTTGCGGCGTTCGGCGGATACGCGAATTTTTGATTGTGTTTAAATTCGTGTTGGCGGTTCGTAATTAGTATACGATCAATTGGGAACGATAAAAAGTTATATTGTAAATATTTGGTTTATTGAAAATATTAATTTGTTTTACGTACTGGTTATACAATATTAAAAAAATTAATACGGTTGATTTATTTTGTAATTTCAATAATTGAAATTTGATCAAAACAAATACATCTACCTTCATATTTACGTGGTAGAAATGTTCCGCTACAAAACGTGTAAATGAACCCGTACAAAAACCGTACCGTTTTTAAATTAAAAACTACATAATTAAGACTTTATATCTATACTAAATAGAAATATTGGTTTTGAAAATTTCACGTAAAAAGCAGGAACGCTCGAATAATTTTGAAAAATGTCATGAAAATTTAAAATTATGGAATGAAAAAATAATTTTTAGCTTGGCCCTTTGGAAAAATCTGAAATGACGTCTTTCGTAAAAAAAGTTTAAAATATATTTGAATAATTAAGAGTATTTAATAAAAATCAAGAATAATTAAAATAATTCATAAAGGAATTTAATGAGTAGTTATAATTGGCTATATTGAGTAAATATACTATAGTACATAAATATGAATTATTACTAAAAAAAGTTGTTCATTCATCTTTATTTTCGCTTTTATTTTCTAAATTCTAAAACAAGGTTTTTTTATTTCGTTAGTTTGAAATCAATTTCATTGTCATCATTAGAAATAATCTTTTTTTACATTTTGGGGATAACACTGTGTTTAGTCAAGGGTAGTTTTTTATTTAGGAATTCAGTGATCGATGATTGTTTATAACTTTTTTTGTTAAAAAATTCAAAATACTTCTATAACAAAAAAATGCTCCTCTGTGTAAAACAAGCATCACCTAAATCGTAAGATGAGTGTAAATTAAACATTTTTATTTCGATAATTCTTATAAAAAAGAATAGTATAGCTGAAAAAACAGTCAACGAACCCGGAAAATCATCATAACGCGCAGACGACTGGAAGAAAATCGCGCGCGCGCCTTATCCTCGCTCTCTTGCAACAAACACCCCGAAACGGCCGAATTAATTTTCCAGCGCCGAGACGCTGACGTTTTTTCATTTGCCTAATATTGCAATTAAGCGCTACGATTGCATTAAATACGGATTAAAGTCTTAGGGACCGTTTCCTCGGAGGCCGGCGCTAAATCTCGAGACCTTAGACTAGCGAAACCCGCCCTTTATCAGCGTGAAATGTAGCCGGGTGGCGATGTTGTAGACGAACCCAACTTAAAATGAAGCCTTTAAACAAACTAAATAATTAAACGAGACGAGGTCCCGAATGCGGCGACGAAACGTTAGATCCTTGAGGAACGCGCGACAAGATTAATGGGTCGTGTGTGCATCGTGAGTTATGCTTAATCCCGTATAAGGATTATTTTGATAATCATATTATATGTGTTAAGTATCAGAATCACTATTAAATTCTCTGTTCTTAACGTACGACCGTACTTAGATATTGATTATTATATAATTTATTCTCTTTTATTCAAAATTTATTGAAAATTTTCTCTCATATTAGGAACGATAAATCGATTGTTACATACTAAGTAAATAATTCAAATTTATGATATTCAAAAAAATTATCAAAATGAAAGTTGTTATTTAATATTTATTAAAAAATTGCGAGAGTGCTCACGTTGAGAAAGTATTATATTAAAAAGGCTCTTATTCAGTGGAAAAATGTCAGAATGACCAATGTGTAATGTAAGTGCATAAAATGTCCGTGAAAAATGTACACGAATTAGTCACTTTCAAGAGACGAGCACGGATTTTTAAAGCCCGCTAAGTCCGGGCTTTTTTTCTTGTAAATAAATAAATAAAGTCGGATTTTCGAGGGCTGTAGATTATCGTAAAAGGGTATACTTGGCGGGCTGAATTGCGCGGAAAAAGTGAGACAATGATAAGATGAATTCACGGCAGTAAAGTTTTATTAACGTTTTCGCTTGACCGCCGACATCGCCATTTTTATGGACTTCCAGACCAAATTGGATTGTTCGCAGTATTTTTTTTCAAGATAAACATTACTTGTATAGTATAATATTTTGTATTTATATTGTCTTTCTATCATATTTATAAAAATAAATATCGCGCTCGTAATTTCGTTTTTATTGATGATCGGAGCTATATAGTTTATTAAAAGCAATAAAGTTTGGATTGGAATAAGCATTAATATGTTTTATTGATTAAATGTCAAATTATAAATTTTTCAATACGTAAATTAAAATTTTCAGTTATATCTATGTAGAAAAAACACAAAAGCATCATAGCTCACAGAACGTCTCCATTCTATCGACAATCTATTTTTCATACTAAATGGACATTAGACGCCATAATTCACTTTTTATGAAGCCATTCAACTAAATTACAATAAAACGCCGAAGTGTGTCTTTCCAGCGAAAATATAATAATGAAATTTATATAGGAGACAGTGATGAAAAAAAATCCATGAAAATCGATGAGTCGAGCGCCAATTTGAGTCGGTCAATTTATTTATGCATAATGCGGCATTTTCAGCGGCCGCACCATATTGAACGCACGCGTTAAGGCTTTAATGAAAAAACGAAAAGGAGGCATATCCTGGCTCGTGCTGACACCGAGAAGGACCCGGTGGTTTGAGGGGGAAGAAGCCGGAAAATAGGCGTAGAAAAGGGCCAATTTTCGCGTTTTCTCTCCGAAGGAGTCGTCGCCGTCGTATTCTTCCTTTTTTCTATTTTCGCGTCGGCCGATGAAGTGCACTCGAAGGAATTCGCCCTCAAAGGCTTTGTGTTGAGCGCGACGGCGAGATTTTTCCTCCTTTTGTAATCCGTACGCAATAATAAGGATTTTCTCTTTGATTTCCACGAGGCTTTTGCGCGCGGCGCCGACGTGCGAGCATAGCATAATCATTAATGCGTATTGCTTTATCGATTTTCTCCTAAATTACTCGGCGTCTATTTGCTTTTATACTTTTGCGCGAGTTCGTTATATTATAGCTTTGTATATTATAGCCTGCCACTTGAGTGCTCTCATTTCAATAAGAGTGATTATAAAATAACAATAATAATACTTAATTATTATTATACTTATATATAAATACAATTTTGATTATAATAATCAAATTATTTGAATAGAGTGATACTGTACTCATGGAAATCTAAAATAAAGTCTAAGGACACTTCGGATTTTCCCACTAGGAAATTTTTCCGATTTTTTTTCTTTAAAAAAAATAACACTTTTCTCGATATTGTACCTACTATCGTCCCTCGGTCCTATCCGTTCCCACAATCTATCTATCTTTTCGTCTATTGCCGTTCGGTTTGTTGGAGGAGCTTTCGCACGTAGGCCGAAGAAGGCCGCTGTCACGCGTTCGACGATACCGCAAACGTTTTTATCGCGAACGTTTCGCCATACAAATAAACATATTCTTTATACGTTTATTCATATATAGAGAAATTCTTACGTTTGTTTATATGAGTGTGTGTGTGCGAGCCAGTTTGAGAGAATGGATTTGTTTTACGAGAGCCAGGGCACGTGCAAGAAAGGCGCCCGAGGCACGTGCCTTGAGCGATTCGGAAACGTTTAGCACTTGTTGTTTGTGAATATAATATTTATTTTTTGCTTGGTGGATGAGATCTCCATTTTTAATAATATTTTTTGTGTATTTAAAAGGTAAAAAGAGATATTCCGTTTGAAGATTTGATACGAACACGATGTTGGTAAAAAAATTCAACTAAAAAAAAACATTAAAATTTTTTGTGAGTGACCTTTTCAATTTTTATATTTTATTAAAAATTTCAGAATTTGAATTTATAAAAAAATATTTAACAATTAAATTCTGTTATCATATTTTCAGGATCGATGCTTTAGCATAAGTCCTATCAATTTTTCTTAAGAGACTTATCGAAGACGAGAGAAAATCTTGCTGAAGGGCGTGAGGCGAATAGCGCATCATGCAAATGAGCCTCCAACAGACGAAAAAGCGAACAAAAATATTTAAAAAGGAGGAAAATTCGACGACCACGACGACTAACCGGCAACGGCAGCAAAATGAAAATATGACGAAACGAAATAATAATAAATGTATGAGGAATCCGTCAAAACTCGCCTCCATAAATCATCCGAGCAACAAACGTGCCGCCATATTTGCGAGCGCATAAATCTTTGTTAAAAAAAGGCGAAAAAATATGCCCGCGGAGAAAGTAAAAAATAAAAAGAGCGAAAAAAATTATATATAAAATACATACACACGTAGAAAGACGAAGACGACAACGGTGAGGAGTCGGAAAAGCGTGGAAAATGAGAAAATTCGCTTCGACATTCGTTCGAACGCGCTTGTGAATTAGAGAACGCCGCAATACGTGCGCTTTCGCTTTATACTTTTTCATATTAATTTCTTAATTTAATTTCTCCTTTTCGGCCTGTTTATCGCAGCGTTTCCTTTTTGCGTGGCCGTAAGACAGAGGGAGGATTCCCATCTATATTTTATGTATATTCTATTATATATAATTATTCAATAAGTGGCGCTTGCGTCCACGTCAGTTGTTCTGCTTAAAAAAATTACGGCGGCGTTTACAATTTGCCAACAGATACGCTTTTCTACTGCCATTCTTTTCAGATCTCAAAGGGGAATTATTTCTCTCTTCTCTTCGCTCATTTTTTTTCGTTTTGCCATCCTTATTCTCGTCTTTTTTCCTTTTATTATTTATCTGTGCGCTCCTATCGTCGCTCCTTTATTTTTTCCAGCTCCTTTCTTTTTCTCCCTTTTTTCCTCTCCCGAATCAGTCAGTTCTAGATTTTCACGCTTAAAGCGTTTTCTTTTGAAAGGGACGAGCTGACTTTTGCCATTCAATTTCATATGATTACGCACATATACACGCGCGCACTACAAATTCCCTTTATTCGCGCATTGAAGAGACCTCGGCGTGGACCCTTATCCCGAGGCTATTTCGCAAAAAAACCCACCGAATATAAATCGAGAAGCGATACGGCGGCAAATTTTAAATAACCCCTTTTCGAATCAGGCCAATGTGGGAAGTAATGTCGAAACTTTGCGTATTTTAATTTTTTCTGTTTTATATTTCGGTGTTGGGGCTTGAGAAATCACACGACTGTCGAAGAACAATCGACAACTATTGGCGAGCGAAAAAGGGGTTATATAAGTACGGGTTGCGATAAAACTTGGCATATAACTCACACTTTATGGGAGATATCGAAAGTTTCAACGTGAATCATTTCGTTTCTTTTTTTTCGAGTTATTTTTTTTTCCGGTTGAAGACGTTTTTCCACTTGCACGTCGAAAATGAAATAAAACAAAACGGAGTTTATCGAAGTATTGTAGTAATATTATTTCAAAAATATTTTTTGATGAATCGCAAGTTTATTAATGTTTAGCATAAAATTATATTATATATTTTTAATATCCCAAACTTGGGTGAGCGCGATAAGATCCTAACCTGTCATGTAGTTGATAAGACCTTGTCCTGCAGTGGATAACTAATAGGTTGTTAATGATGATGATGATGAATAACTCAAAAGAAATTTCTAAACAACAAAAAAATAACATTTAGAATCAATAAAACTGAAATAATTGATATGTACGATTGTATATAAATTGTAAGAACACACAAGTCCTTAAAGATATGTCTACTACTACCTTTGGAAAGCTCACTTTAAGAGTTCTCACTGAAAGGAAACTGCTCTACTGGTGCACTTACTATACTCTATACATACATACATATATTTTTCGATCCTTGCCGGAAAGTTGGAGCTTAGAATGTGTACGTCATTAGACCGGAGATATTCAAATGGAGCATGGCATAGTTTCTCCTTGCGGCGAAGGATTCCCGTTGCATACTTGTGCATCCGCGAGATGCACATGCAAAAGTTCAATGTGCCCAACTTGGTTGGGATGCGTTTTTACACCACCACTTGTCTCGTTGAAGAATTTCAACCAAATAATCGTGATGTGAACGGTAGATTTTTATTTGAAAATTTAAGAAGAAAAAAATCTGAATACAAATGGTTCATTAATATTATAAACGAGAATTTGTTTATTTTCTTATACAAAGGTATTCAAATTTACCTGATCAAATCGGGATATATATTTATATAATTCGTACTTGAAAATTTTGCGGTGACTTTGAACCTAACGAACAAACACACCTGCTTAGAGTATTTCAGCGTGTTTTGCGACTCGCGAATATCAAATTTGCAAGCTTCAGATTACGAGACGCGGAAGGTAAATACTCGTCAAAACTAAACACCTAGTATAAACGGCGTATACATAATACAAATTATCTTCCACATGCGTACGCAATTTAGAATTCTATAAGTATTAAGCTAATCGAGAAAATCAAACAATTCCAACAGAAACGAAACGAGACGAAACGGTGCACTTCGATCAACCACGATACTATCGAAATATAATTAATTAGATGTTGAATGCTTCGTTAAGTGCCCTTTGATATCGTTCGAGTATAATTATAAGTTTCTATATATTCAACCCATTTTTAGAATTAATAAATGGAATTTTAAAGTTTTTCTTCAATATAATAAACTCAATAATGAAAAACCATACAACTACATATAAACCCATATTTTTAATTAAATCAAATTACTCTCAGAGATCTTAATCTAATACCAAAATAAACCCGTTAAATAACCTCCTAAATACATCCTAACCACCCTAGCAATGAAAGTGTCGATCTCTAGACCGTATTTCGAACCTCGTTAGCAAAAGTCGCATGACGCTCCTCGAGATCCCGCTCCCATAATTAGCCGGGCCCCAAAGGGCGAATCCCTTGGGTGCTCCACCTACGCCCCTCTGGAGTTCCAGAGACTTCTGTTGTGGCAGAATCGGCTTTCAACCCTTTCTTGCCATAACGAGGAAACCTTAGGAAAGTTGGCGTGATGTTTATTAATTGGAGGCAAGAAAGCGAGCGCCCTTTGTGTTTTGTTTCCTATGCAAAAGATGATTTTGTTGCCCTATGTTGTTGTGTTCTAGTATTGGTGGTGTAAAATCAAAATTTACAATTGGAAATGTAATCGAAATATGATATACTTTGATCTTTTATGAGCGGTTCATTTTGTGATTTTTCTTGTTAGTTAAATAAATTCATATTAATTTTAAAAATTTATCAAAGATTAAAAAAAATCAGATATTCAGAATGCCAAATTATATTCATAACAATTTTTTTACATAATATTTTTTGATGTACCAATTATTTTTACGATAATAAATTTATAAATTTTGATTCAGAAACCTTCACATATAAAATTTTAAATTTCAGTACATATTATATGTAGAGAAATGTGTGTGGACCTTTATGAAATTTGCGATTCTTGTCGGTAAAGTATGCGCGTAAGTGAACGCCTTTGTCACGATTCTAATGAGAACTCATTAAGACGTTATTTAATTGGAAATGCTATTCACGGACGAGGTTCGATGTCACAAAGTATCCATTTATATATAAAGTCGATGTTATATAAGCAATTTGATTTGTTTGAATGGTGTTCGTTAATTTGAACATGTTCGCGATTCGCATTTAAATGTGAAACTTTTCGTCTTATAAATGAAACATTGCTACGCGTCTGAAGCGTTTGTGCTTCTCGACTTGTGAACGAATTTTATATAATATATTATACGTTTTCAATGCTTTGAAACTTGTGTTCGTTATTATGTTGACAAGTATACTCGATAATGAATAATTTTTTATACACTTATTTTTTACAATAAATGTACTTGAAAAGGTCTCGTTGAATTCTATGGCTAACTAAGTAGTGAAGTGATCATTTTTTATAATCAATCGAATTTCTGTACAAATAAATTTAACACGCTTCTCGCAAAAAAGAGGCAACTTGAATATAATAACGGATTGGTAAAAAAAAATTTTAAATAAAAATTAAAAAAAAATATTATTCATATGATAAATCTATCATAAAAATAAATTATTTGCATTACGAAAATTCAAATTTGACAAAACCATAATAGCAATTGAATCGAAACGTCATAAAATAAACGTCATCGATCTCTTTAAATAATTTGACGACCCCTTCAATTCGAAAACGACAAGATCAGCGAAAGATTGCAACTCTTCCGGCGCGAATCGGTACAATGAGTTTTATGGGAATTCAATCGGGGGCCGTTATAGGACAAATTAGAGAACCAGCAGTGCCCGGGAGGGCATGGGGAATCTTCCAGGAGATCTTCTGGATTTTTTACAGATCTGGAAGCGAAGGGGATCGATAATTGGCGTGATTGGACGTCGTTTGGCCCGCGGGCACATCACTCGCTAATTCGAACGGGTACCCTTCGTCCCGGGGCCAATAAAGCGGCCCTAACTGGGCCCTTCAATCACGGCCGTCCTTTCTCACTTAGCGCTTCGACTCCTTCGAACAGGTCCTAAGGACATATATCTCCATCTGGTTGCTAAGGGAAAACTCTGGTAGGCTCGTTTCTAAATTAGTGTTCGTTTTCGGTCGGAAAAAGTAAGGGGCTTTTGTGATTTTTCAGTGGGCAAAGTGGTTTTTTGTTGTTATATGTACATCGGGTAGTGGGACCTTTGAGTGTTTTTCAGATAATTTAATGTTTGAAGTATAAAAATTAAGTGAAAAGGATCGGTTTTAAATAAATGCCAAAAGTAAGAAACGCATGGCATGGTCAGAATGTGGGGATTAGTTTTGATTTTTAATATTCTTAAAAAGCTTTGCTCTCCAGGGAAAATCATGTATAAAATTATAATTAATTTAGTATGATGATTTATTTAAAATCAAATATAGTTTTCGATATATTCATTTAGATATTATGAAGATTTTTAAATCTCTACATTACAAATACGATATAAAAATCAAATTTTTTTAACAAATTTAATTGGAAAATTTCACAAATAAAATCTATAAGCATTATATATTCGTTAACTATAAAAAGTGTGAATTTATTTTGCTGGAAAAACTTCCAAACAAAAAAAAAAATAATTTTTCAGCAATTTAAAAAGGTGCATAAAAATAAATCATAAAAAACTCATATAAAACATCAATCAAATGAAACAAAAAATCGATTCACGCTAAATGCTTATATAGAACTGCGTTTTTACTCGCGAAAACACGAAAGTCGAGTCCCTCTACAGAAAATCGAGCACTATAGAAAGTTTTTGTTGCTTTTTTATACGCACGCCGATAGCCGATTTATGAACGCTCGTATCTGAAACGAACGAACGCATCACTGAAAAACGATTTTCGTGAAACAAACACACTCACACAATCATGAATCCCTCCACACTGACACAAAATAACACACACACTATCGGAACATCATAGAAAACGCTCGGATAATAATATTCTTCGGTGCTACGGCCAAGCGGCGCGTTTCGGGATAAACTTTTGAAATAGTGGCAAACTACGACAATTGACGGGGACATTCCGTTTTACGACTTGTTACTTCACTTCACTTCACTTCACATACACACACTAGTTCCATTTTCTGGATATTATTGGCCTCGGCTTGAGAAAAAGTCGCGCTGAAACAATCCAATAGAAGACCGGAGGACGTTTGCCAAGTTGAGTGTTCGGTTCTGGTGTAGAGCCAATCGAACTATGGCTTTGTCAAAACGTGTCAAATTTGTAAGTGCGGTTTATTATATACTAAGATATTTGTTTTATACGATTGTGTAATGCGAAATATTCTTATCGAATGATAAATATTTTTTTCAAATTAATTATAATTATAATTAATTGATATATATGTGGTATCAAAGAATATTCGGTGCCGATAATTTTCAGACTGAACATAAGACCTTCCAAACTTTGTTGTGAATTTGTTTTTAAGATACATTAAAAAATCTCATTAATAAAAATTAATTAGAAAAAAAGATTGCTTTGATCTTGATTAAAATTTTCAAAATCATTTAATAAATGAAAAAAAGATTATTATATTGATTATTTAATAAAAGAAATACTTATTCATCATCATTGATGGAAACATTTCGTAGAATTCTATTTATACATTTCCAGTTGACCAAGAATAATAACCCTAGTGCTAAGAGTTTCCGAAAGCATTATATCTACTCATTTACTCACAATGGCGATTTTCCGACAATTTTGGTGACCTTGTATTGCTTTTGTTCAAGTTTTGTATATGACGAAGTTGTCATAGCGGTGACCTCTATGGTCGTTCATAACCGATATTACGTCGTAGGTATGAGAAATATTTTATTGTACGTATTTGGAATAATGTCGAAATATGACGGCGATGAAGCGTCGCCAAAGTTTTATTTGCAAATTTCGTAGGCGTCGTTAAAACTTTAGCGTCGATTGCGAAACGGCGCTTGGAAATTGCGTGAACGTTTGACGCCACAAAGCGTCTGAAAAAATATTATCATATATATTGGTGATTTATAATGTTTACATATATTATGAAAATTTTGGTAAAGTAACGTTTCTCCGTAAAACGAATCAGATAACATCGGTAGAACGTCTTTAGTTCAAGGGAATGCTTCAGACTTTTTAGATAAATTTATTCTTATCAAAAATTCCAAATATAATGCAAAAAAATAATTCACATTTGGATATAATTTTCCCACGAAAACAGTAACTATTAGAGGAGTATCGTGATTTTTCCTCATGTCGGAAAATTCCTGGGAAAAACGTTAAGTCCCGCTGCGTTTTCATCCCCAATTTGGGAACGGGCGTTGAATGGCGAAAACCCTTGTAAGCGGCCCTCCGTTTCCTTCTTATTATCAACGGTGGCGAAGCGTAAATCTATGTCAACTTTCATTTAACAGAACCGCCCTTGACGGTGGACCACCACACCATGGGGTGGACTTTGAAGGGTGGACTTAGAAAGCTTGTTTGTACAGCGCGGGGTCGCCGATGCCCCATGTTGGCCTTTTCAACGCGGCCTAAGAGTTAGAAGGTTTCATTGTCAGAAACAAGATTTTTTCGAGCATTTACAAAAAAATGAAGTGTTTCGATTATTATGAATAGAATAGAATATGATTTTTTTAAATGCTGTTTTATTAATTTCAGGTTTTTCTATGAAAGAAGTAATTTTAAATTCCTCTTAATATTGTGATCAAGTTAACAAATTTAATTTTGAAGAAACACAATTTGTGAAAAAAAGATTTAAATCCCATCCATGAAATGTAATGGAAAAAAATTAAATTCAGTACGTGATTATACCGAAACGATTTCCCAACGAAATATACGTTTACAGCACCGAATTGAACCCGGTTTGAGGGGGTTCGCGGTAAAATCCCGAAATTCATATTCATCCCGATGCCGGCGCGATATAAATTTCACACGGGGTAGTAAAGGAAAATTTCAGCACTCCGTTTCAGCTCGTTCGCTCGCGTATTTGAATATTCGATGAACTGGTAGTTTTTTTTCCCCTCTCCAGCCTTCAGCAACGGGGTATTATTGCGATCGATTTCAGTTATTCAGGGTTAAAAAGCGGGCTCGAATGGTGGTATGGCGAGGAGAGACCAATACCCACCTTATCCATAATGAGGCTCATTCATATTCATTACTCTCTTTCGAGAAAATTCGGCTTGTTGATTCTGAGAGCAGATATTCGTCGTTATCTCGTGTAATTTCATATCGAATATTCAAAATAGGTTCCGGTGGGCGTTCTCGAATTTTTCCTCTTTCATATTTTTGTTCAGTGAGCGAGGTTTTTTGAATTGATTTTTCTATCATAGGTATTGTTTAGTTAATAGGAGAATTTTTGATGTATTGATTCAAAAATTGTATTTATTATATTATGTAAAAATTTATAACACAAATATTTAAAAAAAATAGGGAAAAGTTATGCATGTTCTATTTCTTATTTCTAAAATTATTTCCAACGAAATGTATGCCAAAATCGAAAAAACTACTTTTATAGTAAAGTCACCTTCGATACCCGTTTCAAAAATATCGACTTGGTCTCGCAAATGAAAAAAGGTAAAAAGCTCATTCGTCTATTTTTACATTATTGATAAGACGATAAGGTCTGATGGCTTACTCCCTGGGGTGAACATCAATATGGATAACAAACTATTTGTGTCCTTTTTTTCGGCGACGTTCCGCATTCTCTGACGTATTACGTCGTGTGTGTCCCACGTTTCAGATGCGGAAACAGGACGACACAATCATTTTATGCGACCCGAAAAAAAGCTTAATAAAAAACCCTTAAATAAAGCCTTTTTTCAACATTCCTGAGGGAGAAGAGATTTTCTTTGCGGGGCGGAGGGACAAAAGCCCACCGAAAATATTTTCTAACCGTTTGCGCCATTGTAAAAAACTCGAAAAAAAGCTTTCGTGTAGAGATTGGAAGCTTTTGAAGAGTAAACTGCCATCGGGGAATGGACCGAAAAAAAAAAAACGAAAAAACTATTGTGCCTTAATTTTTTCCGGGCGCTTTGGTGACGGTGAATAATTGGGGCTATTTGTGATGAATTAATAACTGCACGAGTGGAATAATTTGTAAAAAAATATTTTTTCATATTTCTAAATAGTACACCTAGAGAGACTATAAAAAGGAAATAAATATTATTGCTTGTCCTCTTCAAAGAGGAAAAAGTGAACCCACGCTCATGAAGCTTATTACATTCGTCAGAACATCCGTCTTAATTTTCGCTCTTCTTTGGATATATTTTTCATTAAAAAATAAAAATTTTAGAGATAAATTTTTTTTTCTGTGAGTAAACGTTTTCTATTTTTAATATTTTAAAAATCTAAATGTAAGTAATTCTTTTTGAAAAAAATTCAAATAAAGCACTGATACACATTGATGCGTACAAATTAAATAAGCAATTACTAGCATAATAAAATATTTACCGGTCCGCAGAAATATAAATTTAAAATAATTCAAACCTCTTCTATATGGTACCAGTAATAAAAAAGGTACTCAATCAGTCGACTCACCTGTAAAAAAATAAAAAAAAGGTTATTAACTTCATCTTGAAAATATTTAAATCAGAAATCACAAAATAAATTTAAAGATGTATTCTAATACATGATATTAAACAAAACAATCCGAACGTTCAACTGACACAGTTTTGGCGGCAAAGTTTGTCATAGTGATTATCAAACTGCGGTTTGCTAACACAAAGCTGTAGTGGACAACTGAAAACAAGAAACATACCATATACATGTCCTTAAAACAGGACATTTAAAGTTTGCAACTACCGCGTGCATATATTCTGAGCGAAAGTTCAGAATGTAGGCCGACAACTGTCTACCAGTCTAGATACAATTTATCGAGGCTACTGATTTATTTTTCAACATAATTTTTTTAAACAATACATGTATAGAAAATAAACAAGAAAAACACTTTCGAATCTTTTAAAACATATTTTGATTCTCATTTGGCACTAAGCGAATTCGAATATGTATGAAACAAGCGCTTTTCAACTTGAGAGCTTTTTAAACACATATGAAATAACATATAGAAAAGTTTCCGAAATAAACTGGCTTTTAATATTATAGCTCTTAAGGTACGGCCAACGACCCATCAGGGTCCGTCTTGGAAAAGTCTTAAAGAAAAGCAGAAGCTCTACTCATACCACTCTTGAGGAAATTATCGTGAAAAGTTTTATATAAGCATATAAAAGTTCCTTCTAAAGTTTTAGTATGACGAAAAACAAATAAAAAATATGGTACTTATGATCCTCATGTGTATGTTTAGAATAAAATGAAGAAACAAAATGAATATGTTAAAACTAAAAATTATTTGTCTAGACAAAAATAACTTGAGAAGTTTTGCTTAAAATGTATTTTCTTTTTGAAATGACCGATGGAGAAAACTGCTAAGAAACTCGTTTTCGTAAATAAGTTATATTTCAAATTAATTGAACAAACTATGAACAGTTTGTAAAAAACAGAAACCTGAATTAAATCAAAACGTTTTAATGGAAAATTTAAAGAATGGAAACGAAGTTTTATATGAGTAACATCGTCCGGTTATATTTTGCTTGGGCGAAGCTACAACTGACTGGCTGTAATTGAATGAAAGTGCCAGCAAAATTGGACTCTTTTTGCAATGACACCGGAAAAGTGGAGAGGGAAAACCCGGGAAGGGAGCAATAGTGGAAAAGTGGTAGAAAAACTACGTGAAAACGAAAAATCTACTGACTCACTGCAACTGAACCTGTAAAACAATCAAAAGATGCGATTTTCTCGACTTTAATATCTGTCTTTAAAGCTTTGTGATGATGTTTGATTTTTTTAACCTGGAAATTTTTTGATGAAAATACGAAAATACGTAAATTAATTTAATTTATATGAACGTGATATTAGACGAAAACTTAAAAAAATATGCCAGGAAAATGATTCAAATTCATCAACTTTCTAAAGATTTAATATTAAATGAAATTGAATAGAACACTATTATTAATTGTTATAAACAGAACAACTAATTGAATTTCAAATTCCACTATATAAAATGTCAAAATTTTGATCCATCACAAATATTGACTATTGAAATAAACAAATCATAAAAAACGATATAAATATTTAATATAGCACTAAATTCACCATCACATTATCGCGCATTACGAAAACGTATCGCCATACATTAAAACACACAACATAAAAGCACATATTTTCCGGGAAAATTTATAATTGACTGTGCGAGCGGCTCACCGACATATCCCACTTCCGACAACACACCACCCACAGACACACAAATACACAATTATACAAAGCGAGCGAACAACATATAAAGTTGCAAACTTTTACCACTGGCCCCCAACAAAACTACGTCCACGTTCCGGCAATTAAATCCTCTCCGTGTGTCGCACTTTTTGCGACAACTTTCGAACCCACACATTCCGAAAGAAACACGCGGATGTGTGTACGTGTGTATAAGGACGATTCTCTTTTCAGATATTTCTCGTTTTCGGTCCTTTTTCAGTTGGCGATCGCCACACATCCGCCCCGACGATAAATCAAGCCGCCGAAGAAAATCCCAGATGGTAAAAAGAGCCTGAGAACAAGGCGTCGACGAAAAGAACGTATATACACTTTATTTGCGGGAAAGAAAGCGATTCTGACTCCAGAGCTGTTCCATTGTTTACCTACGGCTTTTTCTATAATCCCGAAATTTCGGTTTCTATTTTCAACAGGATTTTGCATGTCGATAAATGAAACGTTATGAGAGGAGCGTGTACACACAATATAAATCATGGACACTTTGTATAAATTATAATCGATTTTAATTAAGAATATAATTATTTAACGATCACCTATATATTTGCTTATATATCAAAAATTTTTGACATAAAAATTAAAAATTTTGATATTTACATATTTATTCATAATATATATAGTATATATTATAGATATTATTCAATTGAAAAATATCACAATGAATGTATAATTTAATTGTTTCGATACGTTTTCAGGCGCAAAGTTGGGCATCCATGATATAGTGTGTGGGGATGGAATGTAAATGATGAACGTCTCGGCAGCATTGAATTATGTACGGAGCGTGAATACGTAGGGGAAATTCTATCATTTGCACAATGAAAAGATCAAATATTTGGTAAACTGACGTGGGCGGAAGGTATAAGGATGTTATTAGGTCGTTATACGGTATGATAGGTCAAGGAAGCGTTTTATCCGCTTACGCTCCGAAAACGTATCTGTTGTTTTGAGTATCAATTAAATTTGTAATTGGATTCCGCTCGGGAAACAAACAAAATTTGTATGAATAGAATTCGAGGAATACGTCGAAATATTAAATACTGTGTAATAAACCTGACCGAGATGAATTAAATCCTTAGTGAATTTAGAATGAAATTTTTTCAAAAAAAATTTATTCATTATATACTGAAAAAATCAAGCTTATAATTGATTTAATATCATTCATATTAAAAGCGTAATTGAAAATTATACGATTACGTTGTCAAATTTTACGATAAATTTATCTGTTTAATTTATTGATATATCTATGAATAATTCAGTTGAAATGAATGGATTATTACCCGGCCAAATTTATGATAACACAAAAAATTCTTAACATAAAAACCAAACAAGTAAAATATCGTTCAATCTATCATAAACAACCCCCAGCACTCGCGTATAGAGTATCAAGGGCGTATCGTATTGATATATTGCGCTTCCCCTTTTTTCGTTCGCATGGAATAATATAATTGTTAAGCAAGGCAACGTACACGCATTATACAACATATAACAATATCATAAGGTGTAACCAGTAAATAACAGGATTCTAAAATGAATAATTCTAATAACGATTCATAAATGAAGACAATTATTTAGAACCAAAATAATGATTTTTTTCCCAATACATATGTAAGAATCAGTAAAATTAGTTTTGAAAAATCGATTTTATCTAACGATTGAAGATTAAAATTTAATAATTTTTATTTCTTTGCTTTGATTCTGTGGTTGGTATTTATGACCGAAATCCGGTTATTTAATTGTCACACATGTATAATACACTCGAGTCGCGTTGTCAACCGTGAAATTTATTGTTTTCCTTTGTAATTACATCTGAGGCGACACGTTATATGACCCCGCCCTTATTTATGACTCTCTTTAGACTGTGAACATTCTGAGAGGTTGACGGCTCCAAATCTCACAGTTAACCCCTCAACCCACATACACGGAGTGTGTGTGCTTATTATAGAGTGATTTTAAAGTTTATTTTTTTATTATCTTACTTGTTTACTTTTTTTTAAAAATCACATAAGACGATTTATAGTCAAGCTTTGGAGCAATAATAATTTGATTATACTTTAATATCAACACGATTTTCTGTTTCTATGAAAAAACGTTATCAGAATTTGTTTTTATTTCGTATCTTTTTGTTTTTTTTTCATATTGAATGGAACAAAAATTATATGGTATTTATAAGCGTAGCCTGCAAAATGTCACATCGTTGTTTCATACAATGACACCGTGTCGCGGTGGAAATGTGACAAAGATGTGACTTAGATTTTTACTCAGAGGCTTCGACGATATAAATACCCATCCATGTACACACATTTACACAAACTCATAAAAAAATACATGTATAACTGTAAAAATTCATTGTGGATACTCTCCCGTCCCCTTAAAAGATTTTCCCCGCGCGCGCAGTTCCTTTTCCCCATCACGACGTGACAGACGTCAAAGGGAGTGAAGTCTCCTTCAGAGGGTTGACGTAAATACTGCGGAGGAAATACACTATTCCCTAACGTGAGAAGAAGAAAAAATACGAGAAAAAAGCGTGAAGTCTGGAAGGTGTGGGAAAAAAGGGCGTAATGTTATAGATTTTTCGACCACGTGAATATTTGAACGTAACGGTGCGACGCGAATGTTGTTTTTTTCTAGAAAAAGGTTTTTTTTGCTAAAAATACACGAATACGTAAATCTAAAAGTGTCAACATTAAAGATATGGGGATAATATTACTAAAAGTGAGGCATACTTTTGATTTTTTTTTTCTGTATACACATTTTTCATTGTAAAACGTATTAGGTTTCAAAATTGTAGTTTTAATACGAAATACGAATAAAAATCTCGGTACGTACAAAGATAAATCATAAAAATTTTACAAAAATATATAATTGAATATAAATACTTGTGCAAATTATTTACGGAAAATACATAGCGAAAATTTAACGTTATAAACATTTACATCGCACGTTCGACACCCCAGTTTTTGCAACAAACACATCCCTTATCGAACAATGCTCAGTTGATGGATTTTATCTATTTTTGCGTTTGCAAAGGTCGTCGAATCCCATCTACGTGAGTGTGTTTGCGTACACGTGTACGTCACTTTATATAGACCTATGAAACACTTCAACACTCTGGCCGACATTTTTGCCGAACAAACAGATATACGGTCATCGTGACCGAAATGGTGACAAAGCAGGACTCGGTACGTGTCCGAGATGGTTGGAAAATAAAATCGAGGGAAAAAATAAAGGCTATAGTGTTCGTGTCCTTGCGATGGTCAACGAATCGTCGCCCCAGATATTCTCTGCTTGTTTCGAAAGGAAATAGTTCAATCGCACTGAAAATATATCGTGTCTATTTTTATACGTTTTTTATCATAATGATATATCGGAATGACGGTTACTAATCTTTTTTTATTATACTTCGAGCTCATTCGATACGAAGATTCTCCGTTATTCAAACATTGCGAATTCGTTTAAATAATTTAAAATATATAAAATTCGATGAATGCATACACGTGAACGTTCGTTATGATTATTTGTCATGAATTAAATTGCTCAATTAGGTACTCGAGTACTAAATCAATACTGATTGAGTTATATGCTCGGTACCTAAATTTATTGATTTATAAACACATGAAACTGAATATCTAAATTTATAATATTATTATTTTGATCTATATTTCTCAAATGAACAAAATTTTTTAAAAATAATCTGATAAAACAACATTAATTTTTAATTTGAATACACTAAAAAAAATGATTTTTTAAAAATTCCTATGCAAAAAAAGTACACAACTTTCTGAAATGTTCAATTGCACAATTTTATTTTCTCGAATCCGTGCACCGATTTTACGCCGAATCTGAAACCGCTTTCTTGTTGAACTTTTGCGAGTTACAACACTCGTGAAGTGGGTGACCCGACACGTGCCTCAACACCCACCACCCACTAGGCCCAGCTCTAAAGTGGGCCTAGTAAAGCCATGTATGCCCAGGCCTGGGTGGCAGGGGGTCCCGCGCCACATTTTGAGCGCCTCAGTTCAAAATGAGAAACTCATTTTCGGCAGTGTCGTATACTCTTCTGTCATGCTCCGGTTTCCCGTCTAATTCCTACATATTAAGTTTGCATGATTTATGAAATTAATTTGCGTCGTGTGCGGCCACAATAAGAACGACAAAAAGTTGTGTATGCTCATATGTGCGTATCTGTATAATAATGATAATTAGAATTTTCAAATGTAATTTAGAAAAAAAATGTTGAAAATAGAATGAATAAAATATTATTTTTTCACTTCATGGAATGTGTAATTACAGCGAATAAAATATCAAACCACCACTGTCATATTTCTTCCTATTCAGGGCGAATTTATTGCGTCAAAATATCGTGAATCTCATCCGAGAGCGTCCATGAAAAAAATCGACCCATTTACGTTACAACTCGCGATAATAACTTCGCATTTTTATTATGAACCCCTAAAATTATCATAATATTGGTGCTAAAACTATCGCCTCATATAATATTTTTTAAGATGTCATTTTTTATCGCCTCATCCGAGATCGCAGGCCGTTGATTAAATTTATGCGACGCCACTTAACGTCACGTTGAATTTTTCTTGCCATTTCCAGTTTGCAGATTTCGGGACACCAGTATTTTTCATCATCGGATCTGAAACTCGTCCGCAATTTTTCACGCGCAATATAATACATGATATACGGATCGAGAGAGCGTTTCTTAGTACCGACGAGAAATTTTTCCGCTTTTTTTTCTTACCCTTAACAAATATCGCCGGCTTGTTCTTGGAGCCGCTATTTTTATGGTTCTCGCACGACTCGCATGAATAATTCATGTATTTTGGCAGTGCGTGCCGGTAAATATATTACATTAATTAAATTTATTTCACGATCTTCCCGAAGAGATTTTTTTTCTCTCGTCGCGAAGATGACAAACTTTCCGTCGATTATGTGAACTTTTATCCTGGATTCTTCTTTTATCCTGGTTTTTTCACAAGAATTTTTCTGGTCGTGGAAAAAACACGAGTTTCGCAGGAGAGGCGAATAAATTATCACACCTAAAACGGGGTGGCGTCGTAAGGAACGAGTTCAATTGTATTAAGTCGAAGTCGTAGGCGTGTGTGGCAACGAAAAAGTTGAAAGATGTATGGGTCACTTTACAAATTAACTCGCTTGCTTTGTGTCTCGAGAAAAACACGCATTGATAAATCTCAGGGAAAATACACGGAAAAGAAAATAAACATGTTGATATTTAAAAGATTTTTTTAAGATTTTCGCCCTAACGTGATTTGAAAATAAATGTTGTTATCAAATACACCCAACCCCTTTTTTACGTGTCCGAAATAATACGGTTCAAGGAATAAGAATCGATTATTTTTTACAAGTTTTTTTTACTCTAACACGGTTTAAAAAAATATTACTAAGCCACAATGGTAAGATTCCGTACAAGCTAGTATAATGTTATGATTATGTGAATATAATTATAGTTATTAAGTAAAAAAAATCGATATTTTATAATGATTTTATATGGTGAATTTTTTTCAAATTACAGATTTTTAACAAGGCTGGGTCTTCTATCTAAATGTACTAAAAGAACCATCTCCAATTTTTATATGGTCATCATAATTTTTTTTACACAGTAGTCTTCGGAACGTATCCCTTATATAAAAAGAGGATTTGGTGTATTCATGAAAATTACCCTCAAACGAATAAAAAAAAATCAAACATTTCACTCATATGCAACAACTTTAAACAATAAATTGCGCACTAGATCAAAACAGCGCCCTCATCAAACGTACTTAAATGTGCTCATACTCGTCAAAAGTTCCACACTGCTCGAATTTCAGACGGAAAGGGAAATCCGCATCCTGAAAAATGGCACCGACGGATCCATTTAGTTTTCCATTCGGAGCGGGTATCCTTGTATCCTATTAACATGGCTTAAACGCGAGCCCCGGGGGGTGGGATTCGAGCCTGTTGTGCGGTTTTATGTCTCTCGGCTACATCTTCCCATAATAAAGTGGAAGGACCGGAACGTAGTGGGTAAGTGGAGGAAGCCGACCCATTCACTACGGCTTGATTCGGGTTCGAGTCGAGTTGAACCCGTGGTCTGCGGGGGCAGTTTTCCCATTCAAAATTTTATAGTGTGCCCTCTGAAGGGTGGGAAAGCGGGTGGGAAAGCGGCCGAGCGTCGGGAGGCTTTCCCTTTTTACATGTGATGCGATCCGGGCGAATTTTTCCGTTTCGGTGATAAATTTGCAAGGTTGGTGCGATAAATTTCGTCGTGGGAAATAAGCGGCGGAAAATCGAGCGATTCCTCCGTTTTCGACGTTAATGATTTCTAAAAATATTTTTTTAGGGCGGAATTTATCTGGTGAGAGCCGAGCGGTGAAATTCGGTACAAATAGGTTCGTGACCGATTTTTTTCCATCTAACGAAAATAAATGATTGGATGTGAGCGTATGAAAGAAACACGTGTTTATCGATAAAAATCGAATCTCATATGGTTTGGATGAACGGAAACTAAATAAAATAAATGGAAAATAGTTCATATGAAAAAATTCTCAGAAATCAAATCATAAATTGAATTAAAAAAAATTCATGAATCGAATAAAAAAATTCGAACAAAAATTAATATTGACGTAATTTCCAAACAAACGGATTGAATCGCTTTTTTCAAATTATTTTTATAGAAATAAATTTCAAAAAAATATTGAAGTTTCAACGAAATCACCTCAATTTGCTTTCGTTCCTGAAACGCATACAATAAATCGGGGCATTCGCAAACCGTATTCGTAGCGACCGTTTCAAAAATTATTCGTCGATAAATTCCAAAATGTGAAATATCAACGTTCGATTCGAACCTTCGTTTCGAGTTCTTGCGCCCGGAATTCGTCGACCGCAATAATTTAAATAAAATTAGCGCAAAGCGTTATGCATGTAACGTATATATCTCTCGCTCGCAAAATGTTTTAATATTGCAGCCGGGTGGACCGAATTGTTCTTACTGTTTTATGTGTTAAAAAGATCTATTTCGCCCTAATGACTCGTTCTTAATGGGATTATTACAGTTTAGAAGTTGCCAGTGCTCGGTGCGTCCGGTCCGAATCCGACGAACGAAACTTTTCAAACATTAAGGCGAACCGAGAGCTTAAGTGAAACTTGCGAAAGATTATATTTTTTGCTTCTGATTATAATTGAACCCCTATTTTAAGGAAAGTATGTATATAGAATTATATAATCATTATTCTGAACATATATTTCGATATTTTTTTGCTCAAAACTTTGGACAGATCCATGTTAAGTATGACGATTAAAAATCAACGTTTCCTAGAGCACTTCCTCAACAACTTTCGATTGATTTATCGAAACCCTCAGCGTACCTGCGAGCCGGAATTCGAACCCGGCCATCGAAAGGTTACAAGAGTCTGACACAGGGTTGCGCACGGGGTCAAAAAGGTGCGAATAAATTAATCCAGGACCAAGCCTAAGGGTAATTACGCCCCACATCCCAGCTATTACCCACTGCCTTAACTTTACTCATCGCCAGGGCTGTTAAACTTGTCGACCTGAAAACGCACCCTACACTGGATCAGGACCCTTGCAGGTTAGTCCTGTATCCTTATACGGTGTTGTTTTGTACCTCATCCGACCAGCCCAAGCCGCCGGATCAAACAGAGATCCTCGAAAGCTGTACCTGAAGAATCCAGAGTCAAAACTCACAATGTTTCATTAACATTTTATTTTTATTTTCAGATGATTAATTTTTTTTTAATTCCTAATAAACAAAATTATAATCCTACAAAATATTTACTATTGAATATGTCTTTTTTTCAAATATTATCAATGATTTTATTATTAATTTTTTTTTAAATTAAAAATCATGATTTAAAAAAATATAAATTGATTCATATATTCGAATTGTGAGTTTCGATTCGACATCCCTCACCTGTACATATAGTGAATGTCTCATACCTCATCCAACCCTTACGACGCCCGGCTCAGTCCACTGGATCAAACGCCGTTGTGTTATCTGACCCGAGTGGGTGGTGTCTTGCACCCACTCAATAGCCGCCCACTTTCCGCCCACCCGCCCACTTACTCTCGAATCCTAAACATATGCAGTGACACGGGGAAGATTTATCGGTAATTGTTCGGGGGTCCGTGAAACCGGCGGGCCGCGGTTAACTTAATGGCCATTTAATTTGAATTGAGCGCGTGCGTGCATGTGTGCGCGTTTTCCTTTAATACGGATTGTGTCGTTTGACATTCGGAACGGTGTGTATCTGTAATAAGATGATATTTAAACTGTATAATTGAGGGTTTGTCGTATACACAAAAGTTATTTAGATTATACTAAATTGTATACTATGAGGTAAAATGTAATTCTTGCATCGAATATTGTTAAGATTGCTTTTTAAAAAAAAAGACGATACGGACCGAATGAAATGAAAATTTCATTATACAAAACAAACCCGAGTGCAATATTAAATCAGCAAACGCACAAACACAATAAGATCGAAACCCTCTGGAAAACTCGACCGCCGGCACGTACGATCGATAAAAAACTCAAAGCCATACTCGTGAACAATCTAGAAAATAAGCCGATTCTTTGGCTTCGATACAAGTTCGGAGATTGCGTTGTCGGAGAGAGACTCTATATAGCTGTGGCAACACGAGAGCCGAATAAACAAAACCTGTCAAAGTCAGAGATAAATAGCCGCGCGCCTGTCGGCCGTAGCTCCGTGTAGGAGGCGCGGCTACCAAAGGGTTAGCTTAACCGTACAGTGTTTGGTAAAGCTGCTCTTCCGCAAAGGTTTTTGTTGTGGTTTAATTTTTAATCGAATTAATTTTCAAATTAAATCTATTATATTATCTAAATCTAATCTATTCAAAATCGAGTAGATCGAGTATACATATTTGTGAGTTTGTTTTGAAATTTGATAATTAATTATGATTTTTAAGAATATTTTGATTTCGAAACACAAAATAATTTCATCAAAACGAAGTAACACATATTATATAACATTATACATACATATAAGAAGTCCATTCACAAAAACGAACACTATAATAGAATACTTAACATACGACGTATTCCCCATTTGATTCGAATATTATTTCAACCCAGTCCGAACTAAGACCGCGCATAGAAATTAACGCGCTTTCATTACGAGCAAAACCAACCGAAACCGAAACTAAATATTTCTCCGGCGCTCAAAAACTAATTTTCCATTTCACGGACAGTCATTTCGTATCCCGAACATACACACGTAACATAAAATAGAGCCTCGAATCGATTCAAAGACTTGACCGCCGGCCCGGGTATCCGAGATACCGCACAATATACCGGTATACCTTATACTGTATACCACCGGGCACGGGTACATGGGGAACAGTACTGAATATCGGATGGATTCTTAATATTGAATATCTACTGAAAATGACTAATTATAATTAAATTTATTTAAATGCGTTTGATGTACGAAATAATGAGAGTCTCCTTTAAAAAAATTGAATGTTGTATTTTTGATTATTTTATACAACAATACGCTGTATGAACGATTTGAAATGTATTTAAACGAAATGCAAATAATATTTAATGATTTTAGATTAAGGTTCCCAAATATTTGTGGATTCAACTATTCGAATAATGAATATCAAATGAGGAGGTATTCGAATATTTGAATTTATTCGTCATTTTTTATTTTTGAAATTTTCATTAAGAAATAATTGGTTGCGCATAAAAACCGTGTGTATTTCTTCTCAAACCGTTAAAAAAATGGATACATATATTTATTTCGCGTTGCAATACAAAGATAAAAAATTTCAAAACAAGTGAGATAAGCGTTCGACGAATTTATCGACAATGATATATTATTAAGAATGCATGGTATTATAGAAATAAAATTTGAGTATGCAGTCGGTTTTATATTATAGCAGCTTTGCACTTCATTCATAATTTCAAATTTCACGGTACTAAAAATAATATTGGTTTGGTTAAGTTTTTTCACCCATATAATGTACATATTTATTTTCGCTTTAATATTTGATTTCATTATTTTTATGAACTACAATTAATCACAATGAGAATGAAATGACTACGACAATATTTTAAAATAAAATCAGTTTCTTTAAAAAAACTTGCTTTTCTTATAAAAAATATACACAAATAATATTCAAATATTTTACCAATAATTCAGATTATGAACAGTTACAAAATGTGCAAATAATTCGAATATTCAAAAATTCGTTTAAAACCCCGTTTTAGACAGTGTGAACTATATTGATTTTTTATTTCAATTTGAATACTTAAAACGAGCATAATTCACATTGGATACGATTAAAACTATCAAACAGTGGAATCGAATTTGTTTTCCGTTATACTCGAGCTATCCGAAATTCGTTGAATTTCCCCACCCCTACCTCCGAGGTTCATCACTCGGTATATCGGTTCATACCCACAATCCGGTATATGTACGGATGCCGGTACATTGTACGTTTTATCCGAATTTCAATATGCGGCCGACTCGACGTTTCGGTCCGTCCGACCCGCGGGTCGTCGTCTTTCAGCTCCCGGGTTTTTGGTTTCACCTCACGCCATCAAATGGAAGGCCACAGGACCAAAAAGGACACCGCGGTATCTGCAGTGCAGGACACGTCCTGCGACCGGATAATTAGCCGTCCGAATCGAAAAAAATCCGTGAAAAGCCGAAACCGGAAACCGGAGAACTCTGCGGAACTCTGTTGATTCCGTATGAAAGGCGACGTCACGTCCTTTTTGCCTTCACCTAGTATTATAGTTCCCTTCTATGTTTTTGACTAGTTTCTTTCGGATGGTTATAGTGAGACGGTGAGTAAATGGTGGTTGAAAGAAAGCATGCGCGTACGCTTATCGCCGGGTTAATACGTCCCGTATAAACCGGGTATTTTTTATCGTAATTTATACGGCATGTTAGTGCCAGGTTTGGGTTTGAGGTCTGCACAGTAGCCGATTGTTGAAATTTTTTTTATACTAAAAAAAATTTATACTCGTATATTATCCAGGAATTTTTAACAGCGATGTGAATTTTACATATTTTTTTATTTATTAAATTTTAAAGATTTTTTGTTGTTAAATACGAAATATTTTTTAATCTATAATAGTTGTTCATAATCCTTTTGACTTATGTGTTAATGATTTTCCTATATTCAAATAGTTTGTAAGCCTCAATGAAAAATTAAAAAATCGACTGCTTACAAAATAATTATTTAAATGTTCTATTATAAAAATATTTGCTCATTATAAAAAAGTTATATGTATTTAATATTATTGTGAACATTTTTTGTGAGAATTTTTTTGCACGTCATAAGATCCTATATCGATGTTATCTATTATAATTTAATTGTATAGTGCCCCCCTTATCAAAACATTTAACTAAAAAATTCTGAAAAAATAAACTCAATTAGCCAAAGATCCTCAATAACAAGTACAGTTAAACTAATTATCTCACTTTTATTTATCCAATACAATTGTTTATTTTTTAAATGAAAATATAATAATTTTTCCACATTTTTTTGGAAAATCAAGGTCATAATAGCAAAAAAAATTCCGAAATGCGTTTTTATGTTGAAAAATTCGATGATTTCGAAAACGCATGAATATAGAAATTTCACCATGATCCACAAGGTGCTGATTTCTCTTACCGCCTCACCCTGGATCCGTCCCCACATACCATTCCCAAATATACATATCCCATTCATTTTCCCATAATACCCAATGAATACACATCGCAAACGGCTCATCCACACACGAAATTTTCCTTTTTCCCAAACGAACCCGCTAAACACAGAAAGCACACATCACACAGAATCGACTTTCATCGAGCCCGGCACGCATAGCCATCATCCTCTCTTAGCGCCCCATAAATTAGACGCCCTCGTGTGCGAATTAATTCCGTCATCAGTCACGACGCTGAAACGAGGAGTTACTGTCTGAACTGGGTCTGTAGTACATACCTTGCTGTACACCCTGTGCCTACGTGCGCGCGTGTGTGTGAGGATTAATTTAATACAGTGCGAGCGGGTCCCGCGAGGGTTATGATTAATAACGCCATTCAAAACCACAAATCATCGATCGAGCCAGTGTGTGAAACGAGCTAGATGATAACCCTTTCTGAGGCGATTGGATCGTCGGGGGGTTGGAAAGTCGTTCGCCTTTTTCCTCGAAGGCAGGAGCGATTTTCTTGTGTGTGCGAAAGATTTTTTTTCCCGTTGCCGTGCTCTTTGTTGAATTGTCGAATATTTTTTTGGTGTGTTTAATGGCGGGTGAAAATTTTCGAAGTGCGATTTTCGTTTGTTTTATTGAGTGACGTGTCTCGATTGATATCCTTAAAATAAAGATCAGATGGTGTAATTGAAAGTTTATTTTTTATGCAATTTAATTTCATAATCAAAAATTTTTGACGATGTCGATTTTTTTGTGGTATACGAAAAATTACCATGGCAAACGTGTGCAAATCATCATTTACGCATTTACTAAGTGAACTATATATAATTTTCTATTAAATTTCATACCCTATTCCTCATTTTCGTCAACTAATTAGCGATGAATCAACATCCCACACCCTTATCCGAATTCATCCTCGTCTACGTCCGGCAATCGTATTAACGCGGCGTTATCGAAAGATTTGTCCATTATCTTCACATGTACACATAATTAACGGCACGTACTAAGACATAATAGTATCAAGAGATTCAAAGGGGACATTCAATATAGACATACCAGTGAATGGGCGTTTGTCACAACCCGAACCTCTTCTCATCTTGCAATAAACATAGCCTTGAACTATTGTCACGAGTTCCAGCTTTTCGTATAATAATTATTTGACTTTGAATCGAACTCTAAATGTCAATTCAAATATATATATTGTATGTTGGATTCTTTGTGGAATAATAGTGTATATGTTTTGTTTTGTATATGTAATATGTATATGTTTTGAACCGAATAAACATTGAAATTAACACTGAATCGAATAACATCTAATCTATAATTTAGCCCGTTATAGCCACGAAATATAATAATATACATAAGTTTTCGATCGAAAACAGCTCTTCGTGTAATAATGGAATACGCTCTCCGGCCTTCGGATTTCTCTATTTAACCGCAAATTAATTAAGAAACTCGCTTGCTCCCATATTATTACGTTATAGTTTGTCGGTTAGCACAAAAAGACATCTCTAATCTAGCAGCCAGACCATACTCTGACACAATACCGTTTGTGGTAATTTACAATTTGCTTCTCTCCGAATCCGAACTGGCTAAACATTGTTGCGATTATTTATGTGTGCTCGAGTTCGTCGTATCTTTATGTCTAGACATTTTCACAACCTTTATATTTTATTACGATAAATGCGATTTAGAACTCGGATTATTTTGTCTCGTATCGTTGCTAGAAAATATTCAAAAAAATTGTCAAACGAAAAGCCTATGAATAATATGAGTCACGCCGATTCCGAATTTTTTTTATAAAAGTTCATCTTTCACACCTGTCATATTCAAGAATGTTTCGATTATTCTTATATATACAAAAGATATGCATACCCAAAAACAAAAAAAAATGAAATATTTGTATAATATAATACATTCATATACACAAAAATTACTAGCTTAACCCGAACAACAACGAGCCGAAAAGTTAATATTTCTCATCAAACCTACATTTAATTATCATTTTCGCTAACAATATACACCAATCAGCTAACAAGAACAACGCACATAGCACAAGAAAGCATTTACTTCTATCTTGTGTGTTTTCGGTGCGTAAGCGAAGAGTCGGAGCGTCGAAAACTTTCGTCTCGGTTAACGCGGCTCCGATTTATAGTGCGCTCGGTAATTATACTGTCGTCCCCTGGCCTAATTAGTTCCCAGAAGAAACCGAGACAATCAGAGAAATTAACGGGCTCGGTCGAAAGTTTCGGCTTTCTACGGCCGTACGTCTCTACGCAGCCACGTGAGGTCGTTTCCTTCACGCCAGTGCTGTTCAAAATGGTTCAAGACACAAAATATGTATATTTTTTGATTAATAATTGATTTTTAATAAGTTTTTTTTATTATTTCGTGTATTTTTTAAAGTTAAATATACTATGTTGAATATACATTATTATTGATTATATAATATTTCTTATCGTTCTAAATTCGTAGTAAATTCTTGTATTATACATATACATGTTTAGAAAATATTAAGAAACACCAGATAAAAATTTTCACGAAAACAAAGTTGAACACCTATGGTTTACGCTAAAAGTGGAACCCAAAAACGAAATTGGACATCTCGAGACAAATTCGAGCTCTTGATAAAGGAAATGTCTCACTAGAGAAGTTCTCTACACTTTTCTCATTCGCTATTTAGTAAAAAATTAATTACACACGACAAAGTCAAAATTAAACCGAAACAAACCTTTTCGTACAAAAAAACTTTACTCCGAGATGATAGAGACTTCAAAACAATTATTCGACGAATCAAATACCAACACTTTCCTGTAAATCCGAAGCGTTGATAGTAAAGGGGTACAACGGGCATTGTGCCGAACGCTATACGAGCATTTATACGCGTATACGTCGTTCAATTATGAAGTTTATTTCACGACTGGTTTATTAATGCGTTGTTATGGCAAAGTACGAGCTCTCGCGACTTTCCCTAATGGATGTGACATCTCATTACCAGTATGAAATTAACAATTCATCTTATTAACAGCATAACGAGACGTGTATACGAACACAAAAACACGTCTAAGCTATCGCCGCCGTCGCATTATAAAACACGCGTGTTCTACGGAATAATAATACGCGCGATATATGTGCATATGACGGCGATAATGAATAGAGATAGTTAATTATTCCACAGGTTTTGTTCGGCCGAGTATGTGTGTGCGGGCGCCGACTCAAATATAAAGCTTTCCTTAGCAGTCGCTAACGAGACACTGAAAATAATGTTACCGAGAGATACATACATAAGTACTCGCTTAGTGTTAAGTATCGTCATGTACGTGCCTTTCAAAACGGCCAAAACCTATCGGGGACCAGCTGTATTTCGTCGTAAACGCGTTGTTCGCGAGAATTTGACGTTCGCGTTAATTAGAAGTCTGCTTCGGGTAGTAATAATTTCGCAGAAAACTTTTATGCGAATTTCGAGACGTAGTCACTTTTATTGCGCGCATGATAAATATTGGATTAAGAAAGGGCGAATTTTCGAAATTATATTGTCCGAAGTCGTCGTTTTTATATCTCAAATTAAATTCTTCTGATCAACACAATTATTTTATCACTATATGAAATCTATATAACATTTAAAAAAAATTCTATAATATATCGAAAAAATTCAATTTTTTTTTCTGTATGTGATGAAAAAAAATAAGTCGATGACTTCAAAAACTAAAAAAAATCCATTTCGAAATATTTCCTGGATTAAAAATATACAATCATTTATGTTTACTGACCGCAAAATATGCCACTTAAATTCAAAAACACACCTTCATTTACAAATGTAACTTCATCGCATAAAAACTATTATTTTCAGCGCAAACCTCAAATCCGTCGAGTGTTTCCCAACACAACGCGGTCATAACTCTTTCACAAACAAACAAAACGTGCATTACGATCGCGAATTTTAGCGCTCAAAATAAACGTAGGATAATTGCAAAATTTCAAACCGAATCGTTAATGTGCGTTAGTTGGCGGAAACGCGGGCGCTTTTAACGAGGTTCAATTCGCGCAGGTGAACACCCCGGGACGCACGCACGTGAAATTAATACAAATTTTGAAACGCAAACCGTTAAAATTTCGCAAATTTTCAACTAAAGAGGATTATACGGCTCTTTGATGACATGTCGAATGCTAAATCCGCTTTCATTCCGTCAGAATTACGCAAGATTTCGTGCGCGTTTAAAACTAATTGCGTCTCTGAGTGAATGATGTTTGCTTTTGTCGTCTGTAAGATTTATCCGAACATTATTATTATTCAAAAATAATATTTGTTTTATACCAAAATATAAAATTGAATTTCTTTTATGTAAAAAAAATAAATTTTCTGTATTTTGTTACAACAGCGCATAAAATATGATATCAAATTTATACGTACTCGGAACATTCTATTTTCTAAAAAATACAGAAACAAAAAGTCAAAACACATCCCTTTAAAGGTTCCAAATATTTGAATAAACACAAACACGCGAAAACATAAATTTCGAAACGGCTCGAGGCTGGGATAAACAACGTTTATATAAAGCGTATCTTACGGTTATGGGAAACAAGTGTCGAACGTACACCATCCGCAGAAAAGCTCCATTCATCGAGAGGCTTTCAGCGAGCAAGAGAGCTACCACATAAATTTTCAGCCGTTGTACGTCTACATACACGGTGGGAGGGCATTTTCATTCTGAAACTCTGCGTTGGAACGGTACCAAAGCGTCGCATCCTTGCAGTCATCGAAATAAGTTGAAGGATATAATAAAATGTCATAATGTGACGGCTGCTATTTGATTTTGTTCCGAAATTTTATTTAGTTATATTGGATGGATGAAAAGTGTTATATTTATTGAAATTATCAATGTGATGAAATTATCAACAATATCTAGAAAATTGTTCAATATCTGTGGTTAAATTCCGTGAAATCTTACCCGGAACATCAAAGAAAAACTTAATTAAAATTGTCAATGGTCTCTGGAAAATTTTAGAAAAATCCTATATAAATTGAATCGGCTGAGGCTTCTTGTTGAAGCGCAGAATTGAAACTGAAGAGTTTCTTTCGTGGCAAAGTTTTTACAGTAGTATTTTTCTTTATTTTATTTTTGCACTTAAGTAGTTCCGCGGTAAAAGGCGGTCGTAAAGCCCGAGCCGATCGCCCTACTCTCAGATAAAAAGGTTAAGTGTAATGAAGCGACTTGAACTATTTTAGTATTCTACTTAACCGAATTCAGGATCAGGTTAAATTCTATTACGGCGACGGGTCGTAAATTAATTCTGCGAACGGTTCACGTGCGCGTTTTGCGGGATACAAGCGAATTTATTGTGGTCGCCGGCGAAACGTACTACGTACAATATTAACGCTAATTCAATTGATTTCGTGTATAAAAAAAGCGAAAATGAAAAATTGATTTCTCTCGTCCTTGAGCTGATATTGCTTATTTATCATTTTTTCAGTTTTATTAAATGAATGATGAATATGTATAATAATAAAAGTTTTTATCGACAAAAGTAGGTTTTATACAAACAAAAATTCGCAATGTCTTTATTTTATATCTATAATAATTAATATTTTAAATGTGATTCTTTATGTGATAATGTGAAATTTATTATTTTTCAACAAATATTGCAAAATTAATCCTCTCAAGCTGACTGCGTAAGTGAAAATATAATTAAACAATTTTTCATATTAAATTAGAAAGCTTTTCAAATTTTCAAAATTATTAATTACGCACATCAGTCACACTAAAAATATTTGAAGAAATTATCCAACATTAATCACAAGGGTTATTATTTTGGTGAGATTTCAAAATTTATTTTAACTGTACGAAAAGTACAATGCATCACCGAAAAAATCATTTCGTAAAAGTGCCCTTCATTAAATTAAATTTTATAACGGTTACAAAAAAAATAGATGTCGCAATGTATCACATATTCATTATTTTTCTGTGATAATTGACAAATTGATCTAAAAATTCAGTTTTTATAATTAAGTTAATCGTATGAAAATATTTTTCAATGGTATATTTCAATATTTTTCAAATAGATATATAATATTTTTTGTGCTCTTTCAAAATTATTTGACATTATGAAAAAAATTCTAGTACCCCTAAACAAAACGATTACCGAACATCACCCTTAACCCGACGTGAAAGTTTACCGAAGCGGCGAACCTCTGCGATCTGCAAACCACCTTTTTTGCGCCCAACTTTCCCAATGAACATTACCGGCCCTTCCCTTGAGAACCACGAGCCATGTCCCTAGATGGGTTCCTATAGCAAAGCTGCCCAAATTGTGGCTCGGGAACAGGAATTTCTCCTGATAAAGCATGGTTTTGCGTAGAAAAAACTACAAAGTATTTGAATGTCAAGAATTTCGATCGCAGAGAAAATGATTTATTACATCAAAGCCGATAATAAACACATCATGTATCTGAAATAAATGTGTCAAGTGTTCAAAATAGCTTTTAATTTAAGCTAAGGAAAGATTGAGAAGACATGTCCTATGGAAAAAACTCGCCCTTTCGGCACCCTAGATAAAGGGAGACATCAAAAGGGTCCTGCCAAAGTTGACGATCTCCCGATTTTTTTTTATCTAACAGACCCCGATAAAGAGGATGCGCGCACCTGGTTTCCGGGCGTGGCTGTGTTTGTCCGCCACTTCCGTTAAAATAAAAAATAATAATTTTTCGGAAAAACCCCAAAAAAATATGGGTCTAAGGACTTTTGTCTGTTGGAGGCTTTGGCCCTCGGGTTATTTTGGTGTATTATTTCAGAAAATTATACTGTACAGAAATCGATAGCTAAATTTGATTTTAAATGGTTTGTTTACTTTTGTCGAAATTTATTTTTTGTTTGAGTTTTCAAAATATATGATTATATTTCAATGATATACATAAATAATGAAATACTCGTAGGTAGTCATGAAAATAGATAAAGTTTTGAATCAGAATACATATTTTATATAATTTTTAACAAAATATTTTCGATTAGATCTATTTAAAACGTATTATTTTTATTAAAGTCAATCAGCAGAATCCAATAAAAATGAAACAAACTTCTCACTTTTACATTTGACGGATATTAAACACATACGCCAACTTTTTTACAAAATTGTTCATGTCATTATAACTGGAAGCAATAAGTGATACTTGAGCGAGCATTTTCCATCGGAAAATTTAATAGTCGGTCGGAAAATCGCCATTTATCAACGGCTCTCCGTGCCGACGTCAAAAAGTAGAAATCGTACCTACGCCATTAGGCACGGTCGCTCGCGCTAATTTCCCTTTGAAAACGACCACCATTGTCCCTGGCCGAACGCTTGAGGCCTTTCCATGTACCTATGTACCCATTATGTACCATATAATACCAGACTTATCGTGTATACATAGTAAATACGCCCACAGTTGCGCTAACACAAAGTCTAGTATGCGAAGAAGAATTGGTGAAAGTTTTCTTTAAACGGTTTTGTAAATATAGTATCGTTGGATTTCGAACTCGGTCACGGGTCGTATTCAAATTTGCGCCCGAACACTGTATTTATTAATTCAGCACAGTCAATGGCTATGAGATTAAATTGTTAAATAGTAATAAATTGATGTATTATAATACATAGAGCTGGCGAAATTTGCATATAATGCTACTTTATCGGCGAATGTCGGTATATTAACCTCACAATCTAATCGAAACATTTGTTCATGAAACCAAAGCGCATTATACAGAGATCCCACGGGTCATATTTTAACCGAATACATTTTGTCGGTTGGACCATAACAAAACATATTCATAATATATCATTTGTTTTGCGTGTGAACAAACAGTTTGTGTTTCAACTCTTATACGCTCGTTACTTGTGTAGAACTCGATTGTTATCAGTTTTTTTTCCTAAAACTACCTTCGATATGCTCTGAAGGTCTCCAGTGGTTTTAAGTGTGGCATTTCTATTATTTGAAATATCGCAGTATGAATTTGACCTCTAAATTTTACTATAGTGATAAAACGTTTGTTGTGCAAAAAAATCCTATGATAATGATTTATCTATGAAACTTTTGATTTGTACATATAGATATATTAAAAGCATAACTAATTCGATTTATATGTGAGAATGTTTAAAAAAAAAGAAACTCCTTTGCCACATTAAAAATTTTCATGCAAAAATTGCGTACAAAATACACTTCATTACACAAAATATTTTTAATGAATATAAAAATGAATGTTCATTTGAAGTTTTATCAACACTCTTAACAATCAGATTGAACATATTTATTACGTTTCGAAATCGACGGCATCCGAATTTCCCGGGAAATTTTCATTCAGCGACACATTTAGACTTCTGTCTCGCACATACCCACGCTTAATATGGGATAAGAGGAAAATGCGTTTACCGTGGAATGCGAAGAAGGGTCCTCTCCTCAAAGACGTGATGTTTACTAAGCGTCACAAAGAGGATTATCTCCATGGCTATTACGAGTGTCATTGTAACCCGAACCCAGCACCAGCAGGAGAAGAAGGACTCGCCGATGTATCGACACCGTGGACTTTGTTTATGTGAAAATGACAAACGTTTACTTGCGATTTTCCCTCATATTTTTTTGGGCGGTGCGTAATAAACCTCCCGATCATGTTTAATAAATTGCTGATAAATAAACTTGGAGACGTAATATCGTAAACAGGCTATTCGGTTACATGGCGACTCTCGGTTTCTTAGTAACGAATTTTCCTTCGCGAAAATATATATTGTGTAAGAAGGAAGAACTCGTCGTGTTTTTACGCCGAGCAGAAAGGGAAGAAAGTTTTGTTTTATATTCGCCCGAAAGAAATTCGTCCGATGACGTTGTTTATTTTATACGTTTTTTATTGTACGACCGTAAGACTGTATCATGAGAAAACGAAATCTACCCTAGACGACTTCGCTATTGTCTAATTATTTGGTTCGAATACGAAAAAAATACGATATTTTGTTTTGTTTGTGAATAATAAATAAACTCATTCTGTAAATATATATATACATATATTAAAATTAAGAAATCTTATTTATTTAGTAATTACAAAAGCTTTTGTAAAATAATGATATTATCTAGAATAAATAGATGACATTAAGAACGATTCATAAATCATTTAAATATTAAAAATGTAATTTTTATAAGTCGTTGAAATATTAAGTATTATTTAAATTTATTATTACGCACGAAGTTGAAAATTTCACATTTTCACAAAAAAAAAACATCATCCAATCTCAACTCAAATTAACGTATTTCATTTTAAAAACACTCCCAAGCTCGATATTACGCCTGCTAACAAGAATCATCCAATCATAATATACCCTTGCATTTTCAACAAATTAAATCGTTTACATTCTAAATTTGATTCGGTGCCGTTTTTTTCGTAATTTTCGGAAGCGGAATGAATACATTTTCGACATAATGGTCGCCGAGGGTTGAGGGTTGCGCATCAGCAACTCGCTCGATTCGCAGAATAAGTGAACATCACGAACAGAAAAGGGGAAAAAGCTGCGTTGGCGTGATTAAGAAACATCCAGAAGAAACGGCGCAGATATGAGAAGCCCCTTTAAGGAAAAGCGCGAAACAGGCACGGGGAGCTTCTTCCGGGGTGGAAAAAGCACAAAATTGGTACGAGATGGCCGTCTGGGAGATTAAGAGAGAAAATGGCGAGCAAACGGGTGAACAACACGAGATAGCGTTGACCAGGTCGCGAAAATGTAAGATTTACGATAACTAATATTGCGGGAGGTTGGTCGTGTTTGACCTGGATTTTGTTGTTTGTTGTTGCGGTGTTGTATCTTCCGATTACATTGTGAGTTTGTTACAAATTTTGTTCGTTTACCGGTTTAAAATTGAACTAGAACGGTTTCGATTTACGTGATTGTTGCAATATAAAAAAAATATATATTGTCGCCGTATCTTGAATTATGAATTCAATGAGCATCATCAAATCTGTGAAAAAACGTGTCATCTGATTTAACAATAATGTTTATCAAGCTTATCAATATCTATATTATCCATTCGATTATAATATTTATCAAGTTAAACAATAGTGACGTTAAGTTGTGTTGAATCAATGTCATCAATCGAATATTAAATAAATCTATTGCGTATGAATAAAATATGGATTATTTGATATTTATTTTATAAATTTAGCTTTCTTTTAAAAAATAATACCAAGGGATTTCAAATTATATCAAAATAATTGGTAAACGTTGTATCTAAAATATCTAAATAAAATCAATAAAATAGCATTCCACTTTAAAAATAACACACATTATATTTGATTTATAAAAATCAAATTTAATTCTAGCAAAACTGAGACCTCACAACAAAACCGAAAACATAAAAAATACAAATCAGCAAAGATATTATTATTATTAATTATAGTTTATAGGCTCGATGCTAATAACATCGGCTGTGGTTTTTTTAAGAAAAGGAAAATGATAAAATGTGAAAACCCGATTGTGTGAACCCGAAATGTGTACCCGATGTGAATATTTAATATTTAATCAATAAAATCAAAATAGTTCATTTGTTATATGTTTGTGACATATAAGCTACCTGATGCCTGTACTCGATTTGAATATATTTAATATTTAATTAATAAAACCAGTTCATTTATTATTGTCACAATTACGACATATAGGCAAAGCCAATTCAGACAATAGGTAATAAGCATCATATTATAGACGTTAACTTTATATGCACATAAAGACCATATTCGTAAAAAGTCGTGAGCGTCATCGAACAGACGGACACAGACACACAGATATCCGCTATTATACATGGGGATTGTCGATTTTTTGAATTTGAAGTATTAAACGTCCAATTCGAAGCATAAAACATCCAATTCGACAACGCAAAACGTCAATTTCGAAGTTCAAAAGTCAAAATGTAAAAATCGTCGCGCTGCATCCGCAAAACAAGAAGGGCAAACATCGGATCGAATTTTAACGGACGGGGCGCGGTTCGGACGCAAATCGCATTAGCCAGATAAGTAATTGGTAGGTGGGACGCGGTCGGCGGTTATTAGTCTAAATCTGGTCCGTTCTAATTTGGATGTATACAGTTAATTAAGCCGGTAGTCGCTGGTGCGCATAGTGATTTATTATGCGAATCGGATTTCGGGCCGAAGCTCTCGATACGAACATGACATCGGTACTTTCCGATTATTCGCGCCGCGTATTGTGCCCGGCCGTGTCGGGATGTTGTTGGGGGTGTAAGCGGTCGTTGAAGGGTTGACTGGTCGTTTTGAGGAACGCATTTTGCGAATTGAAGATTTTTTTAAATGAGTTTCGTGTTTATGATCCGTGCGGTGTTGTGTTGTTGTTCGTGTTTGGGCTCACTTTGGAACCTTGTCGTTACGGTTAGAATAATCCGTTGGACTTATTGTAATCGGGAAATATTTGTGTCTGACTGTTGAATTTGTTACCTTTGTCAGGGCAATCTTGAAACCATATGCAGTAATTGAAATGATAGAAATTTCTATTTGAGATCATTTCCATTCTAGTATATGCTGCCTGGAATCGTGTTCATCAAAAATATCCAATGATATATTGAATGTTTTAATACGTATAAATTTCTGTTGCATAATAACAATATTTATTTATATATTTTTTGTATCAATAAGGATTCTCTTTTATTAATATAGTTGCAGTAGAATTTCAACAAAACGAAACTGTAAATATTATATAATATAATAGATAACAGCCTACACCTTTATTTTTTTACGATTCCTATTATATTAAAAAGAAAAAAATTACAGTTAATGGATTTTTTAAAATTAAAAAATATAATATATTGACACATAAACTCTGTAAGTTGTTCATCCGAACTTTAAGCCAACCACTAAACAACACTGAAACTTCGTCAAAGGAAAATATCCTACTTTGCATCGGTGTCAAGCACGAGAGCCAACATCTAAAAATCATATCTGAAGCATAATTAGGGGTCGAATTGAAAACGTCGCTCATGAAAACTTTCGACCTTGTAAAATGTGATAATCCCCGAGGGTTTTCCGGGCGTTTTCCGAGCAGGAGAGTTTTCCGCGCTCCGTGAGGATTTACGTTATTTTAGCTAACGTTATCCAGAGCCATATTAACCTCTCTTAGCCCCCTGTATTACGGGGATGAACTTTTCGCGTGTCAACCTTATCTCGGATGGTTATTTTTCTTATTTTACCCGTCCTATTATATTTTCAAAAATATATAAATTAGTTTTGAAAATAAGCATCCGGATTATGTGTTTATATCTAAAAATAAGTTAATAATGAATCCAATTTTATTTACGTTACGTAATATGTAAGTCGTCTTCATTGAGAAAAATAGATTTAATATACGTTATTGTAATCTGATCTCAAATAAGACAGATTTAACATATCGACAATAGGTATTATTATACTCACGATATATGTATTGTTTTAGCCAAAGATAAGCTTTCTGTTTTCATTGAAATATCACCAATGTATAATATATTACTCATAAAAACAGAAACAATACAATATTTATCTCTAGACTAGTTAAATACGTTTCAAGAAAAACAATAACACATTTTCACAATCAGATAAAATTTTACAATATTATCAAAGACGGAAACGAAAAACAATCAACGCATCAACCGAACGATAACGGAAAAACCCAGACACAACCACCATTCGAAAACACCATAAACAAACTTAATATTCTAAAAAAATCCAAGCCCCACTAATCTCGTCCGGTTCGAGTGTTTCGATCCCGAGCGACTTTATTCCGGTCCCATCATTAGCGGGATCAAGTGAAGGGGATTTCGAAGTCATCGATAAGCCATTAATACGCATCACGTCCCACCGACACCCCCGCTCCCGTTTCCTCCAGCAGGACCTTGACGAGACCACCCTGAGGTCCCATATCCGTGTCTTCGAAGAGCCTCTATTTCCTTCCAGCCCACCGTGTCCACCCACAGCCTCCTCCTGAAAGCTTCTTCGTCACTGTAATCACTCGAAAGTTTAGCGTTGACGTCCTCGAGAAAGTTGGGCGAGCTGGCCCTAGTGTGCTCTTCGTATTATAGTGCTTATGTTATAGGGACGTATTGAATAGTTGTGAGGATCGTGGTTCATATATAATATATATAAAAAATTTAATACAGATTTTGTAATGAATCATTTCGGATAATATGGAATGATATAGTGCGTTGTAACGGCATGATCCGATATATAATCCGACTATACTTCTGATTAAATGTCATTTTCAATCCGGTATGATTTAATTTTTTACGATATTTATTAGTTCGCAACGATTACTGTGTGTATTCATTTTTCGAAAACGCATGCATAATTCATTCCGAACGCGTTCGCTATTTGCATACAACGTGTAATCAGTAAGGTTTTATCAGATTTTTGCGTAAATGGAAATATGCAATTATGTGCATGACCCACATCTAGGCGCATATGTCAATATTTTATCTTTTAAACTCTGCGATATTACGATTATTAAATTAACAAATTTGCACAATTTATTATCCACTATACTTAATTATTTTGTATCGATCGGATATTTTTATTACTCAAATAGAAATTGAGAACGAGAAATACTGTGGGTGCTTAAGAGTACAGCCATAGCTTATCGATATGTATTTTATACCCTCCGTGTAAGGATTTGCTCCTCGTCCTGGAATCAGGGATCTCGAATCTGGTGTTCCCTCGGGGATAGAGCGAACGTGCGAAATAGTTTTTCTTATTTTCAATTCGCAAGATAGCATTGCATGTGATGAAAAGTCTCAAGAGCGCGTAACTTACGACTTCCTTTTGTCGTTCGTGATTTAAATTCACTAGATTAACTTTTGGAAATGAAATTTTTCTGTAAAAATATGAGTTTGCTACGCATTTTATTTAGATGATTTTTTCAACTGTGTTATTTTATTGATAACTTTTATAATTAATTTTTATGAAATTAAAAAAAAAATATATATTATATTATATATTAGGCATAACAAAATTATTATCATATTACGAAGTTTGATAAAATATCATACAAATTAAATTTCAGTAGAAAATTATTATTATAAACTTGCACACAGTTCAATTAAAAAAATTTAAATCAACTATACATCTATTTATTGATCAATAGTATAGCAAAAAGTTAAGATTTACAATTGGAACACTCTAATGGTATGCACTTTCCTTCTTTGGGATCAAATTTGTTGTGGTCGGGACATGATCTTGTCACAGGCTTGCTACCTCTAGAGGGACATTCTCGATACCATGCGCAATTGTTGGGATAATAGAAATTTCCTTCTTTGAGACAATTTCCATTCTGGTCTTCAACGTCCGGTGTTGTATCCACACATATGACACCATCGAAATATTGATTATTTAAACACCCGTAAAGTTCTGGCACAAAAACGGCTCCTTCTATTCCATCTACTCTTCTGCATCTATAATAAGTGTTGGGATTTCCTTCAATTGGTCCAGCTTGAGAAGAATTCTGGCAAACCGGAACTGGAGACAAGCATCGATCCATATCTTTAATTTTCCTGGTGCAACGATTAGTTGAAGGATCAAATGCATATTCATTTGAACATAGAGCTTCTCTTTCAACTAAATTTTTGTCACACATGTAATATTTTCGGCAATTGAAAGGATCTGGGAAAACTCCGATTGCATGACATTTGAAATAAGCATAATGACCATCGTCGTCACATTCGTAATGAGTAGATATTCCGCATTGACCTGTACTTTCTTGACACGTTGTACCTGGAGGACATTCTTGAAAATCTTCAATAAAATCCCCATCTCCATCATCTATGCAAAGTAATGAATTCCAACAAGAATAGCAGGTAAATCCTGGTTTTTCACATTCCTTCCATCGACCTGTTTGTATTGAAAATGTTGCATTATTTTCATTTATGTTTGCTTTTGCTGTAAACTAAAAATGAAAATTAAACTGAATCGTTTGATTATCATTATTTTGTTTAAATAATATTTAACTTACAATAAGCGATATAGTGATCAGAACAAATATTTTATACGACATTTCCTATAATCAGCGATGAACGACTGAGTGTTTGGGTAATCTTATACAAATTTTATAGATAACATAAAATTTTATTTTTTATCTATTGATAAAACAAATTTATTATAAAAAATATTTCAGTGTTAAACAAAATTCATTGTTGTTTTTCATATGTAACTTTTTATAAAGTAAAAATCTAACATTTACAATATTAAAATCGACAATTAGAACAATCATATGAAACACATTTGCTTAGTTTAGGATCGAATCTTTCCAGTTGGGCACACGCTCTAGTAACTGGTTTTGCACCTTTCACAGCACACTCTCTATACAACACACAACTATTCGGATAGTAAAACAATCCTCCTTTGAGACACTTGCCTACTTTATCTACAACGTCCGGCATTAGATCTACACATTCAAATCCGTCATGATATTGATTACTGGCACACCAGTTGAGATGTGGAAAGAAATGATCACTTTCTTCCGTATCCATTTCTTCGCATGTGTAAAAAATACTTGAATCTCCTTCTAAGGTTCCACTTTGTATGGAACTGAGACAAACTGGCACTGGGGATAAGCAACGATCACCATCTTCTATCTTTTTACTGCAACTTTTTGTCGATAGATCGAACGCATAATTGTTCTTGCATTCACCACTCTCGAAAGTGTGTTCATCGCATATGTGGTATTTTTTGCAGTTAAATGGATCTGGGAAGACTCGGAGTTCAGTGCAAAATTCTAGTTCAATATCTATCCCGCTGTCACATTCATAATGTGTTGATATTTCACATTGTCCCGTACTATCTGTACACGTAGTACCTGCTTCACAAACTTCGGGATATGTTGAAAAGTCACCGTTTCCCATTTGAACGATTAATAGTGATGTCCAACAATCGAAACATGTTCGAACCGTGTTGAATTCGTTCATGAAGTTATTCGTTCTGGTGTCATTTTGATCGAAACCAGTTACATCTGTTAACTGAGCACAAAAAATAAGTAAATTAACGATGTGGTATTTTGTGTTTGTACAAGATAAAATGACACTCACTATGAACAGAGTCGCAAATAAAATCAACATTTTACAAAACATAATTTTTGTTTCATTCTTGCAGCTAGACGATGGTCAAATGATGACGAAACGTTATCATATGCTTTTTGATAAAATAAAATCTTATAGCATGATCAATGGTTTTCAAATATTAAAAAAAATAATAGTTATCTAGATTCACCTATAATAAAATTTTCCAAAACTTTATGTGAGAAAAAAAACGAATTAGCTTAACCACATTATTTCTATAAATCGAAATGAAAAAAACCTATATTAATTTTAATCGAATTTATTGTTCGGTAAATTGATTGAAAAGTATAAATTAAATATGACAATTTGTACAACTGAAAGGAATACAATTTCCTTTAATGGGATCGAACTTATTGTTTTCGGGACATATTCTATTCACAGGACTGACACCTTTAGCAGTGCATTCTCTATACAAAGAACAGTCGTCGGGATGATAAAATAATCCTTCTTTCAAACAATTGCCAAA
Source organism: Hydropsyche betteni (assembly GCA_028571205.2). NCBI lineage: Eukaryota > Metazoa > Arthropoda > Insecta > Trichoptera > Hydropsychidae > Hydropsyche > Hydropsyche betteni. The sequence goes on from JAOXNN020000021.1 coordinate 7,499,998, forward strand.
CTGATCTTCGACATCAGGAGTCGTTTCTACGCAAATATTTCCGTTGAAATGTTGATTATCTGGACAAGCATACAATTCTGGGTAGAAATGGTAATCTCCTCCTAAATATTCTCTATTACATCGGTAAAAAATACCAGGACTACCTTCAACAGGTCCCATTTGACTCGAATTATGACAAATAGGAACCGGTGATAAACACTGATTCATGTCCTTTAATTTTCTATCACATCGATTAGTGGAAGGGTTGAATGCATAACCTCCTCTGCATTCACCTAACGCCCTATCCAAGTCCGTATCACACATAAAATATTTTTTACAATTAAAGGGATTAGGAAAAATTCCTAAACCATGACAATCATCACTGAACCAATTATCTGCATCGCATTCATAATGAGTCGATACTCCACATTGTCCTGTACTATTTACACACGTTGTACCAGCAGAGCAATATTGATAATCTTCAATAAAATCTTCTCCCACTTGTATACAGAATAAAGAAGTCCAGCAATCATAACAAATATTTCCAGGCTTTGTACATTCTACTTCTTTTTTCAAATTCTTGTTGAGTTTTTTTGTATCACATGACACAAACTAAATATACAACAGATATAAATTTTATATTTTAATAATGTGCTAATTTTTATTTATTCATTACACTTACGATTAACGAGAATGTTAAGAGGATAAATATTTTCGTCACCATTTTCGCTAGCTATCTTGACAGACTGAATTATCGAATAAAATACGGACGAAAATCGAAAGATTCAATATCAATTGATAAAATAAATACTTAATCGAAAACAAACAATAACGTACGCATAAGAGATAAAGTTATTATGTTCGATAATAACGATACATTATAACATTTGTACGATGGAAAATAATTTTCGAAAAAGATTGTAACTGACAAAAAATGTCATAACATAAAAAATACCGGTCATAGAGTGCATTTGTTGACAACACGGGTCCAACAGGTGACCCCAGACACCGTGGCTAACCCCAGCAGTCCACTGGTTAATGCCAAGTTCACACCAGACATTCCGACCGGGAAACCAGGGTGGTTTTTAGAAGCAGAGGGTTCGATGCAAAGGGCACCCCTCTATGGCCAGCCGTCCCTAGGGAACCGTTTGGAATCCTGCGAATTCGCAGTTGAAACGGGATTTGTTACTCCGCTGGTTCGGCCGAGGGTTGACGATGGTTTAATTGACTCGGGTGTTTAAAATGTTGCCGATGTGTCTTTGTGTGTTCGAGGAATTCTCGTTTTTGTTCAGGATGATGCGATGTGCTATAGCAATTGCGGGTTGATGGAAACGTGTTCATGTTCGTATTATGTGTCGAATGTACAAACAAAGGGATTTAACGCTAATTTCTGTAATACTACTCTGGGTGAACCAAATTTTCATTTATTTGCTGAATTAGTAAAGAAAATGCTTCAAAGACTAACTCGTTTACAAGAGAAACGTAAACGTATACGCTCTGAAATATTTAGTTACCAGAGATGATTTGATGTTATTTTATTTATAAACTATTTGATATGTTTCTCTTAAAAATAAATGATAAGCGTTTAATTTTATAAACAAATATTGTCGAATGAAATGGAATATTCAAAGAATAAAATAATCAATTGTCTGTACGTATTATATAATATACATTGAGAAGCGTCATATGAGTCGTTAATCATTCGCCAGTCAATCGAACCGGGTGTGTATACAAGTGGATGGAAATTGCGCAAAAACCATTACCGACAATATGTCAAAATAACGAATTTTCCCGACACCAAATTTTTCGATTAATTCCGCACGGTCAAAATATTCTGTGTTTTATTTTTCGCTTACTATAATGAAGTGCATATGAACAAATTTCAAAAGAAATTCTCATTCTATAAACGCTTTAATAGAATATAAATGTCAGATTTTTTTTAAAACATGATATTTGCTTTCTACCCTATTAATAAGTTAAATTTAATGAAGTATTTAATATTTAGGCGATGGTTCATGATGTTTATTGAGGTTTCTTTGAGTTTCCCCTTTGTTCACTGTTTCGGTATGTTTTCGCATTTTACACGATGGGGTGATTAAATTTAGGTAATCGGAACAAGGGGCGAAAATTAGATGCACAGGGTGAATATTTAATTCGATTTAGATTAGGTTCCGTATAAATTTTCCCCGCTGCTGGAAATTTATTCGAACGTACCAACCCGAAAAAAACCCGAAGTGAAAATTCAGGAAAAAGCGGAATCGCTTCCGGCACATCGTGGCCATTGTTGTGTTCGCCTACAATGGTTTATGCCAAAGATGGATGGATACCGCTCTCCGCCATCATGACATTGTTTCAGCGCAGGTGTGAAACAATCAACAATGGTGTTATTGAACCGCGAAGGGTTAAAATTCCCGCCCCATGCCTCCTCCTTTTGCATATACCGACCCCGTTCGCGTGAAAACGAGGCGGCGAAATCCAAAAATTATTATATTCCAGAGCGGCGTTTCGGAAACAATAGATCGTTCAGGCTGTGACGCTTTATATATATTTTTTTAATTTAACATTTTTAAAATACGAATACTTTTAAAAAAATCGATTGAATCTGTGTAGAATATTTTTTTACATTCAAAATTTAATGAAAGAGAATTTATTTAAAATTGAAAAAAAAAAACGAATATTAGAACGAACATTCTATGAATTCATATCTATACAAAATAATTCATTTTTTATGAAAGACGAAACAGAAGAGCTCTAAAAGCCGCGCCATTGCGAATATTTCTTTCGATTCGGGCAATAAAATTTTTCATTCGGCCCAGCCGCGAAAGTTCGAAATGAATACATTATACTTTAACGGGCCTGCGGGGAGAGCGCGGTAAAACTCTAATTAGTTCCCATGAAAACGTCTCTTTTGCATAAAGTAAAATGAAACGCAATTAATAATCCGAATCGGACGCACGAATTCAAATAATATCTCCGCTTTTTTGAATATCACTTGATTACGCTAATTCGTTTCTCGTTTTTAATACGATTCGCTTTTACGGCCGGGAAGGTGTACGTAAATCCGCACGCGATCCTTTCTTTCGTTTTATATGGATTTTTTTAATTTTTCTCTCAAAATGAGCCCTGCTTAGGTAATCGCGTGATTAATCGTCGCTTTATGTGCTCGTTACTGAAGTTATTACTAATGATGTTTTTACTGTCATTTTTTATTAGAGCATTGCACTCTGTCGTATTGAATTTTTGTTCGGGTGCAAGCGTGCAGTATTATTTTTCATGACATTCATTATAAAAATTATAGTTTTCGAGGTGAAAATTGAATTTGATTGGACTTTTATATACCAAACGAAAGTATTTAATCATGATTGAACCTTCATCGAAATGCATTTTTTTACAACAATCATTTTGGTAAATTTCGTGCAAAATTTACAGATTTAATCGCTCACACACAATAATCATCATATCACGGTACAAAAAAGGTCATACTTGAACACATGGAGGCTTACTCATTAAAATCATCGTCCTACGAGAGAAGGGTGTTGCCGGAAGGGTTTGTTCTCGCTCAGTTTACACGCCGTCGAAGGGAACGGGGTACACATAATGTAGTGGAGCGTTTATAACCTTTAATGGCTGTTAATATTTCTCCTTATATTATTACCACGAGGCGGGGGCGTAGCCCAGGGCCCGAAGCCCCCGTTTGTACATTTACGTATATGAGGGATATAGATTCAAATCTCACATCATTCAAACTTTGACGAAAACGACACATTCATATACAAATTCTGTTCGTAAATTGTAACAACATAGTTTAATTTGTGAAATCTTTAAAAATATAAATATAAATGGATGAATATGTTCTTAATAATCATCGTTTGATAGATTGTGAATTTTGATTCTGTTTGCCTAATATATTTAGTATATGTGGAGTATGTAAGTCGCAGGCCGTTGTAATCATCTTGTGTATGGGAGCGTTTACCGTGGCGAGGAAACGAGGCGCGTTTTCAAAGATTTGCTTTACGGGATTAATTAATACGGTGAGATGCTTTAATCTCGACGTGTTAATGGATATTTTTAATTGGGATAAAACGGAACGTTTTCTCGTATATAGTGAAGCTATGGTATGTCTGTGCGAATTCGGAACGATGACCTGCGAATTTAAGGTTATAGACTCGGGTCATAGAATGTTATAACGAATGTAATTACTAATTAAAAATTTTATGTTGAAAAAAAATTGAAAGATATTATACGAAAAATCTACAGAGTTTTCTGAAAATAGCCTCATATGAATTACAGCCTTCGATTATGTTGAACGCACATGCTGAGCCGAGAACACTCGAAGTATCGAACCGATATAAACTTTCAAACATAAGAAGAGTATCGAGAAAAGACGATGAACTTATCAAAGTTTGTCCGAATGATATAAAAAGTATACTCATTGCATGAAAGTTGGATATATTTTGGCGAAAAAAGAACTTTCTTTATAGACCGAGTTTAAAATATAACAAGATGAGGTATAGATATGAAAAAGGTAGACTTTTTCGTTGTCTTTCGTCAATTTTCAAATTTTTTTTGAAAAAATTTATATAAGTTTGTGAAAAATGTACAAACGATTATTTTATAAATTTAGTGAATAGAAAATTGATCAATTATTATTTAAACGCAATAAAATAGCAATAATTTTCAAACTTTTATCGATGACTTTGTATTATAGAATAATCTGAATTTTCTCTATCAGAAAAGTTATTTGAATGAGAAAGTAAAGCGTGAGATTCTTTTACGTTTCGAGCGCGCGACGTGCACCAAATAGTAAATTAGAAAACGAAAGTCGGACTCGATCAAAAGTTTTGGCTACGACCCTTCCGCCATGGGCTCGGTAAGGGTGAGAGTTTCGAGATTTGAATAATATGAAATTAAAATGATTTAGCGTCGGGTCGGACAAGTTTCGGCGGCAAATCGCCGAGAATGGTGAATAAATGTGACGTGCGCACGGCCTTTTTTCCCTTTAGGTTGACCTATTTTTTCCAAAAGGAGAATGAGGCTTATTAATGACTTTTTTTTAAATAAAATGTCTGTTTTAGATATTTATGATGCATGTTTGATAAAATTAATAATACAGTTGAGTAGAATTGTAACTTCATTTGAAAATAAAAATTCTTAAATGAATTCTGTGTAAAAGCTGTGTCAAATCAAAATATTCTTGTAGTTCTAAACAAAATATTATAGTTTCAATAATATCGAACAGTTATAATTTTTTTAACGTTTAACTGAAGATATATAATATATATGAAAAAAAATGTATGGAAACTACATCAAAAGTATAAAGAACCGGATAGGAAACTTTTTCTCGGCCAATATGGCAAATTGGTTCGCAAACTCTGAGAACCGCGATCGTATATAATAAAAAAAATACGAAATGGCCAGTCTTTCAAAGTTGTCCAGAACCGGGGTCCCAGAAACCCAAGAGACCAAACGTCAAACTATTATTGGCTGCGCAGTTTATGTAAGCTAACTGTTACAACTTCATTTCTTACCTTAAAATACGCTAACTGACACACGACGCCACTTTGCAACGTTCAAAAAAGTCCATCAAAAATTGTCGACCGATAAGCTTTGAATGTAAATCAGTACTCACCTGAAACAAAACAAAAAATACAATAAATTACAAGAATGAAATTAAAATTCAAGTCATATTGAAAAAAAAGTTAAAAAGTCAGATTTTAACGTTGAAAATGTTGTCGTGTATGGCGATAAATAAAGCGCGGGCAAAAATTAAATCCAAGAACAACTCTCAAGCGTTTGTTTCGAGAGTAATTAGTCGAAGATCGTAAATCAAAAAACCGAGCGGGTTCCCAGGGCAAGAAATAACCTCTCCCGCGGGAACAAATCATCCGAGCAAGGGAAACTTTTGTGTCCCGGAAACGAGGTGAGGGAGTGGCGCGGGACACTTTCTGAAATTTCGCGAAAACGTCGGTCGGCAATATTGCTTTGCGAATTGTGAATGCGTTCCATTTTATATTTTTATATTTGATACTGTATATATTTTTTTTCATTTATTTTCCATAAAAAAATGTTTTATTTAATTTATAGACTCTTTCAACGATCCATTTTCAACATTCAATCGAAGATCTAATAATTGAGCAATTGAATAGGAGAATTCTCTCTATTGTTTTATTTTTTAGGTAGCACAAACAAAGCCGATCCTTTTTCAGCATTATTTCAATTCGAAGTAATTGAGATAATCTATAATTACTTGAAAATTGTATAGTAATTGGAAATCTATTATATTAACGTTCAACTCTCTATTCGTTAATTCGTAGAAATTGAACATAGCGTGATTAAATCTAATTCTGTAAATGGATATAATGTAATCAATTAATTTTAAACAAAATTCAGTTTAATTTTAAATGATGTGAAGACTTTTATAGCCTCATTGAATAAACAGAACAAATTGGTCAGTAATAAGGCCACATCCGAGGGGCCATTTCGTTCGTTCGACTTCTCAGAATACGTGCCTCATTGTAAATTTAGGCCGATATCAAGCGAGATCCCGCAGGACCTCCGGCTCAAGTCGGACGGCCGTAACTTTCTCCTGCATATTTTCTTTTTTTCGCAGTTCTTTCCCTTTTGAAGAATAAGGATATCCCGGCCGATCCATATCCCTCTTGTTACAACGGCCAGCCTTAATGTATTCTGGCATTTTCGCCCGAAATAACAACGTTTCTTTCGCAACTCGGCAGCCTTGTTATTAAAGTGAAAAATAGGCTTGCAACGCGGCGTATTTTTCGACCCGGATTTCGCCAGGACCCAGGACCCAGGACTCGGGAACAACACAATTAGGTGGCCGCTCGCACCGGGGGAATCCGAATTTTTTCGCGTTTTTTTTTTCTTGTGTGTTTTTTTTATTTTTCGCATTTTTTCCCGGTAAGGGATGGATAAATAAATATTCAGAGCGCGTTCGTGAAGAGGAAAAAGGAACAAGGCAGTTTCGCGTTAATCTCACCACGCTGAAGAAGGTCGCTAGTTAAAAAGTAGGCTTGCCTTTATAGCAACTGTTTTGTTGAAAGCTTTCGAATGCAACGACTGTTTTTTTTATAATATATTCATAATTTAATTATTTATTTATTAAAAAAAATACAATGAAATATCTTCATTCAATAAAATATATGAATATCCGGAAACAAAATATGCAAAAACCAATGGAATTGTGAACAACTTTTTTTTATAATTATTTCAGGTTCCACTCAACAACGTTACGGCAGATAAAATGTTTGCGAAAAAAGTAACGCAGAGTGCATTTAAAATATCGTAAAATATAAAACGTGTCGCTAACGAGCGTTTGAATAGGCTTGGGCAAGCGTTTCGATTTTTGAGCGCAAAATTCGCTTTTCGGTCATTTCACGAACGTTTCGCGTCATTAGCGGTAAGTGCAGCGGACGCACCATCGACAATCGGGGTCGTTAATGCATGTTAAACCCATCAATGCGTATTCACATGTAGTGGGTGGACCGAATGAGCTAAAATTCAAAAAATATCCAGCACTACATACTTTGCTTTCATATAAATTTTGAATCAGCGCGAAATTTGAACAATTCAACGTATATTTTCTCAATACGATTGAATGTTTTGATTATTTTTTTATAATAAAACGAGTATAATATGTTTTAGAATTTAATATTTGAACAATTTTTTCTTAAAATTCTATCAAATTTATATATATGTCATCTATTATATGTTAACTGACACGTTCGAGAAAACTAAAAAACTGACATGGATATTAGACTTATGATCTAAATTTAAATTAATCAAATTCGGACGTATACACAATAAAAAATCCTCACATAATCTGGGTCACCCGTTGTCGGAAAGGGGTCGTCATTATGCACCCCTCGTTGTCATACACTCACGTCCGCTTAACATTTATTTCGTTAGGGAGTGCAATAAAGGACCGATTGCACTGTCAATAATATAATGCATTAGCGAGCACCCATGCCAAGCCATGGTATTAAACCACCATACGACACTTGCATCTCATTGTTTCCGTTTGCATATTTCACGCGAACAGATGTGACAATCAAGTAATTGTATTGGTCATAAACATTTTTTATTGCATATCTATAATGATTTAGTACTGTTTCGTTATATTGTAGTAACATATGACGAAGAAATGGAGAAATGAGAGTTACATGTTATGTCATAGTGAGAATTCTCTTCGAGGCAGGTGGGCTGGTGCTGAGACAAAAATAAAGTATCCCGGCTGGAGTCGCATGAATGTTTTATATCGAAAATCGGATTTGCGATAGCTCTTGGTCAACTTGAACAAACGTAAGGATTTTTCTTTCTGGTCACGATTCTATGGCGTGATACATTTGTATACGTGTTTATAGAAATGCGATTGCATTGTTACGATCGATATATAGTATTTTCCAGAATACGGACAGAAACTTTTTATTTCATGACTTTTCGAAGAATTACTTCTAAATAAAGTGAAATCAAAATATAAAAAAAAAACACTGTTAATAAACTCACTCTATTTCGAAAATTATAAAAAAAGATTTAAGATAATGATACCAGTGGCTGATCATATACTTGTAATTAACCATTTCTCAGAACAACGTGAAAATTAATGTTTTTAAATACGATTATCTTTCAGAAGATTGCGATAGATAAGATGCTGAAAACAACTAATCTATAACACCCTTTCCAAAAGGTTATCGTCTTTAATGATTTTTATGCTTTTTTAAGTGGTCAATTCCTAGTACATGGTCGAATACTGGGTATTACCTAATTAATATTTAAACGATTTTGAAAATTTTTAATAATTTTAGTTAAAATTTTGAAATATGCAAAATTTTATATATTCAAGAGAAAGTATAGTATAATATTAATCTCTGAGATAAAAATTTACAAGTATTTTTTAACAACATCAATCTCCATGTTTCCATAAATCGACGCAACTAAACCAAAACATTCAACAATTAAAAGCATAATCTCGATTACAAATACAAACTGCATATCCTCGAAAAAAAAAAAACAATCGAAAAATAGCATGCGAAAACATTTACATGGGATCAACAGCGAAAGCGATCTGCAAACGCGGACACGGCAATTTGTACCGGAAAAGCTCGCTTATAAAAAATGCAAAAACATTGCCAAATGTTGCGTTGATTAAGTACTTATTTGACCATTAAATTGATGCGCGCGCGAATTTCGAACCGGCGAATCGGAAACTGCATTGTGTCGTAACATCCGGCGGTTAATCCGACGCGTGGAAAAACGATTTTTCGCGGAAAGCGCGTTAAAATTTCGACGTTTGTCGCTGTAATTTTTCATGATATTTACATTTTGTATTTATGAAATTATGCGTATATTAGTTTTGTTATCGGTGTGTGAATTTTAAAATAAGTATGATGGAAAAAAACTCGTTACTCGAAAATAAAACGTTTGAAAATATCGTGATTGGGTGCGATTCGACTGTGCATTTGAAAAATATAGATTTTGCCTTAAAACGAAATATTCGTGCTTAATACACGATAAGAATTTTTTCTGGTGTATTAAAGAATCTCGTGTTGAACATTATTTTATTTGAAGTGGGCAATTAATTTTTTTGTGCATAATAAATATATGCATCGAAATGATTGAAAGGTGGTAACGTTGCCAAATGAAAGTTTTCCTCCACAAACAATATGATACAACTAACAGCTGTTAACGCTCCCTTTTATTAAAATTTTTATCACATTTTAACAGTTTGGTACAATTTTATTCTATTATGAAAGTTGCGAATAATGGTCGTGCGACTGATATTTTTCCCTGTTCATGTTTGCGGCGTTGCTGATCCCTTATTTTAATTTATTCTAATGCACGTTTTATTCGTTTTAAGGTACCGGATATTTTTTCAATGATCAAAATATATAATATTTTTGAATACACCTCTTTAAATTCTCGTGCATTTTGCACACATTATTTTTTAATGCATACTAACTTTACTAAACATACCTAGGTTAAGTGCACATTTATTTTATAAAATACGCGTTTTAATTATCCTCCATCATGATTTTCATAAATATTATAGGTTTTTCAAAGATGAAAAAATGTTACCATTTTTTTTATAAAATCTTTAAAAACCACTTATCAAAATTCAATAATTATAATAATTTTATTTTATTACGCGCTTAACGCATAAAATCAATAGTAACCTTTTTGAAAATACGAATACGTAGCTGTGTGTGAAAAAATAATTTACTGAAATATCTACGAAATTGGCTTAGATATTGAAAATTTCATTTTATACCCTTCAAATATATTTTTAGGCTTTTTTTGTAGGATGAGAAGCGATAGCGGACGTGCGCTGAAAAAATTGAGCACGATCAATTCCGCTCACTTGATTCGGGTCGCACGATACGACGATTCATTATTCATAAATATCGAATGGATGTCTGTTTAATCTTTTAATGTATCACTTTTTGTGTGATTCGGACTGAATTTAAAATTTCTGTCCCTTCTAAAAGAAAAAAAAACGCATTTGTCCTATGTATAATAGTATTTTGATATATTATAGTATAAATTACGTACCCACAAGTGCCCTCAACTAATTAAGTAAGCAAATTTATAATTTTAAGCGATCATATAATACAATATCGAGTTTATCTAAACGATAATTATATTTGGAACGTACCGTACGCTTCAGAAAGCAATTAAAGTTAAATAATACCCACTTTGTGAGCTATTTAGCGTACCCGGGTGACATCGATAACACCGTTCAGATTTTCTCATTACACGTAAGCGGCTTACTGCCGCGAAAAGTCCTGTCTTTTACTGTGAGACGATGAACGATCGTTCAACGATTTTCAGCTGAAAAGACAAACTCAATTCACCCTGGGGAATGGGCATACCCGCTCGAAGGTACCAAAAATATAAGTGGACACCTAAATTGTGGATAGATACTCAAACTTGGTAAAACGTCGAATTTGCCCGATACAGGTCACACTTTTCGCACTACGAACTTTTCTCATGACCAGAATTTACATGGTTCAATTTTTCGCGTAGTCAAAATGGGCAAAAACTCGAAAGTGGTGCACGAGGTCGTGGAAAAATAATAGATGAGATAGTAGCCTCGGAGACTTTGGCGGAAAGCTCGAGTTTCGGGCTTAGTAATCGCCGGAAGGAGGTTTTTCTGCGAAACGAATTTCTGGCTTGACGATATACTTCAGGGTGATGGTTCGTCCTTGGTACTGATGAAAGAAAAGCGATAATGCGATGTTGAGTGAGTTGTGAATGTTGCTCAAGGGCGAAATGATGATACGTCCTCAGGACGGGTGTCTCGTTTTAGAAATTGGGTTAGTATTCTTATAAAATATCTTGTATTTCAAAAGTATGTTTTTAAATTGTAAATTTTTATTTGCAAACTTTTCAATTCGAATATTTCTCGTCTGACGATGTGAAAACTTTAAACAGAACAAAAATTACATGAAAAATATGGTGTCGAAAAACTAATAAGAAAACCTTCAAACGTATATTTCTCACTCGTTCGGCGACACTCGATTCGAAAAGAAAACACAGTGCACGAACTTAATAAAATCAGTATTCTACGTACGGAACATCGATCAACAACAACTTTTCTCCTGTCACTTCTGTATACGTATAATTCGAAACCACGTATACCGAACTAAAAGTGTATTTCCCAGTAAGCGTTCGAATATTTCGATTTAAAAGGTTAACTTTTGCGCTTCTTTTTCGTTTCGCGTCCGCTTGCGGGATAAATAGACGGCAGTTCCTTCGAACGGGCTTCAGCAGGGAAAAGAGAGCGAACTTAACAGAATAAAGAAACTTTTAAAGACTTTTTCAGTGTGACAAGACGACGACGATGTAACGAGAAATGAAAGAAAATGGCGAAAACGCCTTCGAAAATGCAAAAGCGTATCGCGTAGGTTTCCTATATTATATACAACACACAAAATTCAAATTTTTTCACAAGAATTTTATATAAAAATTGAATATAATAAGTTCTTTTTTCATAGAAGACACTTTAAAATGTTAAATAATTTTGACATAAAAAATATACGAAAAAATATAATATTTTTAAATAACACAAACTTACAAAAAAAGTGATTTCTTTTATATATTTTTTTTAAATTACCTCATCATTAAACGAAACCGACTTTAGGGACATCCTCTATATCGTTCGTACAAAACCGTTTCCAGGACGAATAATTTAGCGCGTGAAACTTTCCGACGGTTAAGTTCAAACTCGTACAAATGCCACCCTCACATAATAACGCATTACATACATACATTCCAAATTATATATTATCGTATGATGAACACACATACACACACACCGAATGTGAGAATGTACTTGTCTTGTCCGTTTCCATGTTCTGTGTCTTTTGTTTCTGGTACGCGGGTCGTATTTCGGTCGTGCGAGACTTTCGTCTTGGATGAAATGAATAGGTTAAGTCTTAATTATGTTTTGATTCCGACAGACAAGAGGTTCAACTTGAAGCTCCGGCGAAAACTTCGTTAAATTTCCTCGGGACTCGTAACTTTGCATTTTCGTATGAAAAATGTATGTGTACGTCTGTGTGGAGCGTGAGCTCGAAAGTTTTCAGGTAGGTTTGTTACTCGAATTGAATATGAACAATGTATTTATATAATTAGAAATAACTTTTAATTAGGAAATATAATTGGTGCACGAGTAATTTCGTATCATATTTGGAAATTTGTGAAATACTGTTCGTCAGTGTTCGCTGCCTTTTAGTGATTCCATACACATAATAATTGAAACTTTCTCGTCAGATTGAACAGCCATTTTGCCTTTTCATTCTAATTTCGAAAGTTAATTTCGAACACACATCATATGATATAACATTTCAAATAAATAATTCCGAAAATTTTGCATAATAGAAAAATATAATCAACGATAATGAAGGCTTATATCACGCATATTATTAATTATTAACGAAGAAATGTAACTAGAAAACCAACGAGATGATAATGTTTTTTTATAAAGAAATGATCAAGCATTAATTTGATACTTCTGTATGAGCATCGTTACGTTCTTTTATACTGTCGCTTGCGAAAGCTCATTAAAACAAACAGCTTTCTTCGGTGAATAATCGCATTCGATCGGAGCTTTACGGTCCTTAAAAAGATTTCTGAAGAATTTATGCTACCTCACGGTTTACTGTGTTCATTGATGTGCGTAAATTTAATATTGGAATTAATTATTAAATTGTCCAACTACGTTCCAAAAAAAAATCACAATTTTAGTACGACAAGCTTTTATATGAAATTTTAACCATTATTCAAACTCTTCCATAATTTTTAGAAAATATATAAAGATTTTTTTATTTAATATATCTGCCACCACCAATGGACGTTAGTGGCCTTAGGAAAAAAGTTGCCGCAATTGTGTTACGAAAAGCTCATAAAACGATCTCGTTGCGTGCCTAACGACTATCGTTATTGAAGATCTTCCGATAAAGGAAAATTCACCCGACGTTCCTTTTTATGATTATAAATATTATGTATATATTCCGGCTGATAGAACAAGCTCAATATAGAAAAAAAAACTAAACTGGAACGAGAAAGAGTGGCAATTTCAATTTTTTCTATTTGCTCTCTTTGCCCACGCACAACGCGATAATGTTATCAATAAGACTGGCGATGGATTTTTTTTGTTTAATCAACGTAAAGGGCTCCGCTTTTTTGTTTATATATGGAAAATAAAATCGAAATCGAACGATTCGTTGTTCGCAGTCTCCAATCAATTCGAATGAACCAATAAAACGCAAATTGTGCATACGTCCGTAACAGCTTCGATAATCAATTAACCGCTTTATGGATGAGCGATCGGTTTCGTTATTTTAACAAGGTTACAAATGCGCGCTCCGAAATTATACAAAAGAAAAACACTATGAATGAACAAAAATAACTGCGTTATAAATTTCAATATTTTGTTTAGTTTCAAAAAAAAATTGATAAGAAACTCGCCCGTTTTATATTACGTAAGCATTTGAGATAATAGTTACCTATTAAGCTTGGATTCAATTGTATTTCGTATACTAAAAGATAATTGACTCCGAAAAACATCCTTCTAGCAAATCAACCGCAACATAATAACAAACCACGGAAACTATCAAACTCCAAAATTTCCAGCACACTCCATGGAAAAACGACACCATCGCCGTCATATAATGGCGCCACGGAAAACCGCCGCCACTCCAGTTTTTCCATGGGCTCGAAATTCGACTAGCGCCCAATAAATTCGAGGCAAACGACGACAAATATTACCGTCCGAATGTTTACTGCTGCTGAAGAAGTTTTCCCGTTCGGTTCGTCGTTCGCGGGTCGTTTTTCCGGCCGGAAAACTGCCTGGTGGAAAACACTGGGAAAGTTCACGCCGGTAATGAGCGCGGAAAATCGAGAATGCATTTTGAGAATTGTGTGCTCGGTCGAGCATGAGAAATTCTCGGAATTCTCGAATATCCGTAATCTCGAATTCTCGAATGATGGTTTCTCCGGCGCAGCACAATAAAAGAGAAATTTTGGTGGTGAAATCATTTCTAAATTAAATTTTGAAATAATAAAAATCAAACAACCTGATTCAATCCATGATAAGACGTAATCGAAATACAACATCTTAAAACTTTGAACGAATTTACATCGTCATCTACGAGCCCCATAGGTGGCCGCTCGGAAAATGTAGACTTGATGGCTTTCGTGTATTAAGTTTATCCTGAATAACACTGTAGACGCTTAATATGCATTTTATAAGCGAAACATTCCGAGAATTTTCCGGTACGGTACTCTCATCGCTGGGCATGAGATTACATTATGCAAAAGCGGTTCTCAAACGTTGTATGTGATCTCGCATGTGCATTCGTACACCTGTGTGTATACATTTAGAGTGCTCACATATTACGAAATTGTTTATTTTTTTTAACGTTAGTGAAAGAACATTTTTCGAATCGTTGACTTTATTACATCATAAGACGGATGGCGGTAATCGAGTTTGTTTTAATAATTATAATAATAAAGCAGATTTAATGTTTATCGAGGTTATTTACAAAATTTAGCCACGCATAAACCTGATATTATCTTTCGAACATTTTCCATGATTCCATCGTACATGGAAAGCTACTAAAACGAAAACTATCGAATTGAACTGCATTCGTCGCATTCTTGGCCCGGATGAAACCTGGCTGGCAATTTTGAATTTCCAACTAGCGAACGTGGCACGTTTGTGTCGTATATCATCCAGAAGTGCCGAAGGTGAGCACCATGGGTAGGACGCCCACTTTTATGGCGAAAACGTCGCTATTTATATGTGAATGTATGCCGCTATACGATTTCGTATGAAAATTTTTATTACTATAAGGTTTGACGACAGTAAGTTTACGCGCAATGCTGCTTTATATGGTCACTGATTTCAATATATTTAATGAAAATCATCATTTTTTTTTCTCTATTCAATTTATATGCAATATAAACTGAACATTGAAAATTCTCTTCAAGCGAAATAACCAATGAATAAAATTGAAAAATTCATTCAATACCATAAAAGAAACCAAACACGAATATAAAACAGATAAAATCTATTTAAAAGCATTTATTTAGTTTTCGACAACACAGGTGGTGAAGTACGTGCGCGCGAAATCGCACGCGTTTAATAGCCACCCCGCGAAAACCGAACGCGCACGAACGCAAACCTAATACGAAACGAAACCGTGGAAATAAAATCGAAAAAAATCTATAAAAAATAGCGCCTTTCTCCTTCGATTCGCGCGTATTTTTTTCTTCGCCCAGAACCGTTCGTACAGTGAGCGTTCAATTTAACGCCTCGGGCAACAATCGGCACGGCCCCATACAAACGGCGTGCAACGAAATTAAGTTAGAGGCACCAGGTGCGTCGCAACGCGACACGCAATTATCGAAAAAATAAAATATAAAATTAGGAGATGGAAAAAGAGCAGAAAAAAGTGGAATTCTACGCCCCGAGGGGGGCTACGAGTGGGACGGCTTGTTGCCTCCGGGACGGGCAAATGAAGAATGCTCGCAAATTGGACAGGTTCGAATTAAATTTGTCTTTTTTTCATTATTCGATCCAGAAAATAGATGTAATCACGCTTGAGTTATAATTTATCCTTTCGAAATGTCTTAACCCATTTTCATATATACTTTTTACGTTTGAATATTTTCACATTACTCTATTCAAATTTCATCTATATGCTTTTATCGCGGAAAGTAGAATTTAAATAAAGCGGATGTTGTCATGCATCGAAAATTAATTTTTATAACGTGGATATTGCTTTTGTAATTAAAAACGTTAAGTACAAAGAGTTATAATTAAAATTGTTGATTTCATTTTGCATAACGTGTCTATTAGCATGGAAGTTTGATTGTTTGTTATATCGTTGAAAACGTTCAAATTTACTGTCGATCGCAAATTATTTTGAACCAATCGCAAAATTTCATATTAATGAATTATCAACATTGCGAATATATATATTGTATTTACAATATAGAAACAAACTGTAATATTTAAATTATGTTTAACAACAAACTGTAATATTTAAATTATGTTTAACGAATCTCGTAAATTCTGAGAAATATGAAGACTGATACAATATTTAAATTTCTCAATAATGTTTTGTCTACAACCCATGATAATATTTTGATTCAATTTATGCATATACAATACTTATTGCACTAAATTTTATATCATGAAATTGTAAAATAGGCAAAACTTGCAAACTACAAATTCAAAACAAGATACTTACTAAAATTATTTGGAACACCTACGAAAACTGAGACCAGGGCAACCTTGATATTTCAAAGTTAGTCTCATAACACGTTTGACACACATAAAACAGGGTAATTTCGCGATAAGATTTAACAAGAAGCACTATGATCAATGATTCAACGAGTCGAAGGCTGGTGCGGCGCCACGCAAAGATTTCACTTTGAATATTTATAAGGGCGACGAAGGCTTTAGCGCGTCACGCTCGCGCACTTTCAACGCTACGGACAAATAGATAGATGAACTAGGTATTATATATAAATGGTAGGTATATAAGCTCTGATGGGGTGATGTATTTTTATACAGAGAATTAATATGTTTAATATTATTGTAATTTTAGGTAAAGCAATGATGTCAATATTCAACGAAACACGGAAAAATGCTAAAATGTTTGATGGTATTTGGAAGGTTTTATCTTGTATAGAATTTTACGTTAACTAGGTATCGTCTCATGATGATATAATATTTAATAATATACACCGAAAAATAGTATAATATTTTTCCAATATGATTATAAATTTCGTTGTTTTTTTTTTTATAAAATTGAAATCATGCATTACAAAACTTTATTTAGTTCAACGTTATATGAATCCTTATCCACTTTCTGATCACACCACATGTAATCAATATTATCACCTGTATAGAACAGTGGATTTCTGTGTGTCTGTCTGTGTATCTGTCCGTTCGGATGACGTTCGCAATTTATTTATTTATTTTATGATGATGATGATGGTAGCATTGGGTAGCCTCTACCTCTGGCTTCGTCTATATGTCACAAACAAATAACAAATGAACTATTTTGATTTTATTAATTAAATATTAAATATTCAAATCGGGTAC
>JAOXNN020000021.1:7517711-7560461 GCA_028571205.2 Hydropsyche betteni
TTATTTAATATAATTTTCGTAACAATAGAAAAACACGTTGTTTTTTTCGATAAAGACGTAATATGGTTTGTATTATGCTTATAATACGTTTTTGATATTAACTGAAAGAAATTTTATTGGAAATATTTCTTTGAGCATTATATTCATGAATACAAAGGTGTATCATTATGTAAAAATACTTTTTCCTTTTATACACACAATTTCGATGTTTTTTTATTCCCAAAATAATCTGTTTTTTATATACCATGTATTTTATGCTTTTTGTAAACTGTATCAAGATTGGCAAGATTGTTTTTTTTATTATTCCGTTATGTCAAAACGAAGGTGATGAATATTTTGCACTATATTAATTCGTTTAACATTGGGCGTAGTGAATAAATGGAAACATGATATTTGGTCATTATAATAATAGTAATGCTTGTTACTCTAACTTTAGCTAGTTAAATTAAGTATGGGAACTAGTATTATGAGAATTAATTTTAATAAAAATTGAAGCACATGTACGTATAATATTAATTAATTAATTTATAATTTTTTCGAAATTGAACACTTTGCGTACATCATAGACCTAATTCTTTTTTTGAAGGGTTTTTTTGCACGGATTCAAAATAACATGGTCCGAGAAAAAGAACCGATTATTTTTTTACATTGCTTTTTTTTCACTTTAACACGGTTTAAAAAAAAAGAAAAAAATCACATATTGGACTGCATTCTGCACACAGCATCTGATAACCAAATTTTTATTTAAAATCAATGAAACAGAAGATGGAAATTTTATTCAAGATACGCTTGTAGATAAATCGCCAATATAATTTTCCAGCGACGAAAGTGATTTTTCGCCACAAAAAAATAACAGAAAACGGCCACGTTTATTATCTAGTAGTGATAATGAATGACTAAATAATCATGGTAAATATATATTTTTAAATAATATTTATAATGAAAAAATACCGTTTTTTAATTATGTATTAACAGTCGGAACCTATCTATCATTTTTTTGCACGGTGGTCTTTGGAACGTATCCCCCGTGCGAAAAGAGAATTTAGTGTATTTAAAAAAGTCCCAATAAAGCGTGCTTTATCAAAATATTGTGACAAATTCCCGATAATACAAAAAGTTGTTGCCTATCTTTGCCGTATGTAGAGAAAAGTGACGGGTCCTCGACCATAGGAGTTTTAGACCACGAAAGTTCTAGACCATTTCAGTTTTAGTTCATCTGAGATCTAGGCCTTTGGAGTTCTGATTGAGAGTTCTGGATCATCCGAAAACATTTAAAACCGGATGATCCAGAACTCATCCAAAGGTCTAGACTCTAGACCTTCCATGATTAAGAATTCCCATGGTCGGGGAACAATCACTTTCCTCTACTGCTGTAAAATATTGAAACTGATCATTCGTCATAAATCTTACTATTTAATAAAAATAATAACCATTTGCTAGATAGGTCCATAGGTTTAGATAGGTAAATTTTATAGTTAGGTCTATTTAAATACATGACCAATATCGATATTGAAATACTGACGACAACTGAATTAAAATACGGACCAAAAAATAAGAACCTTCATAAGTCAGATGTAATTTATATTAAAATTAAAAAAAGGTCATACAGGGTTAATTTTTTCTTAAGAATTTTTAAAAATTGTATCAATTCCAGCATATTTTCGAACAATTCCATATTCAGCCGGGGTCACCAACTCGGTCAATTGTCGTTGTTGACGAACGTGACGCTAATTGTCGCCGATGTAATTGTTTTAGGTACTTACTCGGTGTAATGCAATGGGGTCGGGTTGTCGGTGGGCGGCGGTCGGTTCAAAAAATGGAACCGTGTTAATTAGGCCGGTGGTTGAGATCACGAAAAATTGACCTAGGCTTTTATTGTGTGAATAAAATTCAACCGGAGGACAGATGTTCAGACCGAAAAAATATTTCTAAAATAACCGAGTTTTGTGTGGGAACAATTTAAACATGCATTAAATAAAAATAATGTGTGCATTTTGAATGAGTATTGAAACGTGTGCATTAGAAAGAATATCTGTACCTTGAAACGAATAAACGTGCGTTCGAACAGGGTGTAATATATAATTCACAACTTTCATAATATAATCGTTTCGCTAAAATACTAAATTCAAACAAAATCAACATTGATAAAAAAATGGATCAAATTGTTAGAATGGAGTCAACAGTTATATTGTATTACTTCTAGAGATTGACATTACTCTGGCGACGTTGCCACATATCTGTCATTTTAATGCACAAACCATTCATTCTTTTGCACATTACATATTTTTTAATGCTCATTTTATACTGCACATTTTTTTATTGCACACTTTGAGTAAAATAATGATCAATACAAGATTCTTTGATGCACCAGAAATAATGCACATAGTATACTTTTCTAATGCATAAATAATTCATTTTAAGACACAATCTAAATTTTATTTGTATTCGCAATTTTGAAGCGAATTAATTGGATTTTCGTCGAATTTCTTATCGAGCTTTGTATGAGAATAAGGCGTGGCCTCGTATTGTTCAATAAGTGTAATATTTTATGTGGATTGTTATATATTTTTATGTCATCGTACAACAATGTGCGATAACCTCGTAACCTCGTTTTGTCATCCCGACCGTTTCGGTTGATCGGTTATAAATTTTTATGTATCTTTTTGTGTGTCATCTTTGATATCGGACGGATCAAACGGTCTTTTGATGGATATTTTCCGTTCGTTTTGAATTTGCGTGAAATTGAAGCGTTTACCATTTCAATATAGCATGATTATATTCGTGTTTGTTCTAGAGATTTCGTTCGAGTGGATTGAATCGGAAATATTGAAAGAATAATTGTGTTGTATTGATTTATGAATGAATTTGAATTAATTTTACATTGTAATATATTTGATATGAGTGGCCTTATCTGGATTGTAGTAATTTCGATTATTTTGGTGTTTGAACAGCTATGATCTTTGCGGACGTTTCTATTTCCCTTATTTGTACGTTTCGTGAGCCGGTCACTTAATTCCGAATGTATTTATTCGTTCGGAATTTTCCATATGTGGATCGTGAATTTTTATCAACCATTCGATTATTCTATCGAAAAAAATCTTATTTGTCAGCTAACGAAACGTTTTCAAATTAGTTTTCTGTATTTCCGAGAATTTTGATTATATTTTCCTCGTGACGAGGATATTCAGTGACTACAAATTATTTGTCACGAATAATTACTAAAAAATTCTGATTGTAAAAAAATATCTTTTACCTTTCCGATATTGCGAACATCTTTTATATTCATTACACGTTTTCACAGGTGTCAAAACATTCTGTCGATTTCTGTTACGCGTACATAACAATTTATGATATTAAAAAAACTGTATATTTAACATCGAATTATTAAACATCTGTTCAAATTATCCCACAAAATTCTATAATTATGTAATTATCCGCACATTCACTTCATCTATCCAAAACCATCATACATTTTTTCCACTAAACGGACCCATCAATCAGTGACATATTCAAAACAGGCCCATTCCATTGCAATCCACGTCCGATTACATTTTCGACAAACGGAAACCCGGACTTTTATTGCACGGCGAAGCCTTAATGGTCCACCGTTGGAAGTTTTACAAAAAGTATGAACAGGAAATTGCCGCGGGCAATGTATGGCCTGGTGTGACATAAGCCACGGGTCAACAACGTGTGACAATGTCGTTTGTATTATGCAGCCGACTGATCGGCGGTTCTCAAATTTTCGGCGGTCGAAGAGGAGAATTATGTGGTGGTTTTCGATCGGGCTTCGTCTATGGTGGAGGTGTGAAGAGTCGTCGATCGGGATGTTAATTGTGGGTGGGTGTTGTCGTTTTATGGAAAGTTTGTTATGTTGGTAAATCGTAGGTTTTTAAATTGGTGTTTGTCGCGCTGAGAAGTTTGAAAAAATGTGTTAAACGATTCTATCGGTCGATTTTAACGAACGTTGGAGCTGTTAGTGTCAATTGGTGAAAAATCTGTTGGTTTTTTTTTTCGACATATGTGAGACATATTGTTTGTCAATTTTGGGAACGTCATTGTCAATTGTTATGCGGAAAACGAATTGGTATATCTGCTATCGTTTAAATATTGGTAGAAATTAGGTTTTCGCAATTATATCAGGCAATTCTAAAATCCATTAATTGCTAAAAATCTGATTAATTTGATTGATAGCACTTTTAAAGTAAGAGCGACTTTCATCCAATTCGTAATAATTCTTCGAACATCAATCAATCTAAAAATACCCCTAGCCATCTATTCCGCATAATTCTCATTCGTTGCACCAAAAACATATTTCTAATTTTCATAAAACCCAAACCGGGAACCCAACCCCGACCTCGACTATCTCATCATCATTACCAAAGACAGCCTTCACGCCCACCGCTTAACGAAATCCTCCCTAGACTTTTCCATCCATTTCACTGTATCGACCTCCTTTAAAACCCAAAACCAATCCAACAACAGTAGGGTGACCATATTTCCAAGAACCCAAAACGGGACAGTCCGCAAAAAAATGCCTCCCCCCCAATATAAAAAATGTGTTGCACGTTTAAAAGTTTTTCCTTAATTAATTTCGTTAAAGAAATATTATATATATTATATCATATATTATTCATCATATAAATATATGTTTAATTACAACTCCCGTATGCAAGGAAATAATCACTAACAATAAGATAAAGAAAATTAAATACAATGTTTCATGTATAAGATTATAACACTCGAAATGTCCTTTTTTGTAATAAATAAAACGCTGTAATTTTTTTTTAATTTTAAAAATTGATTAATGAAAATTGCATCAACTCAAATATCCTAGAATTATGTAAAACAAGCCGAAAAAGCGCCACAGGTGAATTTTTTCCCAAATGTTTTACTCAATCAAACTGTATCACCAAAAACAATCAATTTACTTAATTTCTACCAACAGGACTTTTTTCATCGGTTAATTTATCATTTTTTCTACAACAAGCAATTGTGGAGTCATGATAAGAATAGTGCCGCAGGCGAAATTTTTTTTCAAAAGCCTTATTTTTTGTCAATCAAACTATTTCACCATAAAACTATTAATTTACTTATTGTCTTTGGTTTATTTTTTAATATTTTCACCAAATTTTTTCGTATATTCAGAAAAGTAACTACAATCACCTATATATAATAGCGGATTTCTGTGTGTTTGTCTGTCCGTCTGTCCGTCTGTCTGTCTGTTCGATGACGCTCGCGTTTTTTTTAATTTTTTTTTAATGATGCGACTTTTTCGCGAATATGGTCTTTATATACGTATACAGTTAACGTCTATAATATGATGCTTATTAACTACTGCCTCTGGCTTCGCCTATATGTCGTAATTGTGTCAATAACAAATGAACTGGTTTTATTAATTAAATATTCAAATTGAGTACGGGCATTGGGTAGCTTCTACTTACCTCTGGCTTCGCCTATATGTCACAAACAAATAACAAATTAACTATTTTGATTTATTAATTAAATATTAAATATTCAAATTGGGTACAAATTTCGAGTGCACAAAATCGGGTTTTCACATTTCATCGTTTTCCGTTTCTTAACAAAACCACAGCCGATATTATTAACATCGGGCCTATATACTAGTATTCAATAAAAGTAAATCTTTGAAATTTTACATCAAATGATACAAATCACAATTTTCTATTAAAAAAATAATTTTCGAACAAAAAAAATAACCCGATCTGAATCACCGAAATTAACACACAATCCACAACCAAAACTCCTCCAACGTTTGACCTCTACAACCAAAAACTATCAAAACCACCCCACGACCTTCGAACCCCGAAAAGGACGCAGGTTTTTGTCTTGCACACCATCGACCAGGACAACGTATCGCACATAATCAGACAGCGACGATCCGTAATCCGTTTAGGGACGCGGAACAAACATGGCAGCTTGATTTACCTTCCGCATTAGCGTTTATTTTATTTACAAAACGCTCTGATTTCTTTCGCCCGTTCTTTCTGGCCGCTTTTCTCCTTTTTTCGCTACGGCGTCTTGTACAAACGCACGTAAAGCGATTACTTTAATGTGATTGTTCTGGAGTTAGCGCCGCTTGACGTTTCTGAGAATCGCGTCGAGTGGTCGCAAAAGTCTCGAGGCGCGTTTCCTTTTTGTTTTTCGGAAAATTCTAGTACGTCTAACGTTTTTCTTCTGCTAAACTTTCTAGAATTTCGTTCCGGTTTCTGTATAGAATCGAGAATATATCTCTACTGGTATATAGGTCCGATGTTAATAACATTGGTTGTGAATTGATAACCGTACTGTTATATTACGTAATAAAATAAATATTAAATATATCTATGCAAAAATATTTTATAACTGTGTCGTTGCGAAATGTCGTCGATGCCCAACAAATATTTTGTTTATTTTCTCCAGAATATAAGTTTGTTTGGTGATTATGCCTGTTTTGGTACCCGATTTGAATAAAAACGAATGAATAATTTTTTTTTGAATAATTTGAAAAAACCATCGTATCGACGGGTCGATCATTTTAAAGTCGCGAGCGTCATCGAACAAACACACACACACACACACACACACACACACAGCCGCACAGAAATCCGCTATTATACACGTATATAGGGGATATTACAATAAACGATTCATGTATAATATGATAATTCATTTTAATTCAAATAATATTTCATTTAAATTTAAGCTCGTTTTCAATAAAAATATTTAATTACATCAAATATTTACTATCAATAATCGTTTTAACATAATACAAAATTAAACAAATGAATAGATTTTAATATGAATGGTAATTATACACACTATCGATAAAATATATTTGCTAATCCATATTTTTTCCAATATCATATAATGAATTTTTATATATAATGAATATTTATTAAAGAATTTATCACTCAAAATAACTTTTAAATAATAGATATTATCAACATATATAAAAATGGATGTTTGTATATTTGAAAGCGTTTTACTCCAACACCATTCGAATTATCAATATGAAAATTGGCATGTTTATGTATTTTTTTTGTTGAGAAGGTTTTTGTATCATTAAAACAACAAAAAAATCAGTACGAAGTCGAAGATCTGTTGAGTTTTGTTGCCTCGATTACGCAATTCATAGAATCATATCAAGATGGCAGGACAATATCTGCCGTATTCAGCTGGTTTTAAATACATTTAGATAAATAAAACAAGATCAGAAGTGACAAAATATTTTTACGAATTTCTCCAATAAGATTATTCCAATAATCCAATATTTTCAACCTATTATATGTACGTTTTAAATAACACACAAATATACTTAAATTTAAAATAATCGTTTTTTTAAACCATGTCACTTCAAAACCTTATAAAAAAATTTGTATCCATTAAAAATTTCAACACATCTTATCCATTGCGTCACAACTTCCTATACACACGAGCCCATACAAACTCCGCATTCTAAAAATATCCAGAAATGATACCAAACAATACATACCTCCAGAAAAAAACTGATATAATAATAGCAACGAACAATCCGTCTCGGATTCGGTTCCATTTCGTATTCAGCATACAATGTGGAGTTGGGTAACGCGTTCGCAAATTGCGAGATAAGTACCGGCTGCGCGTTTCGGCAAATTGAATACGGCCGCTTAATATGTGGGGCAGGTTCGGTTTTCCATCCATATATGCTTAAGCTGATAATATTTCCCGTAATACGTTTTCCAGGTGTGTGTATATTGATTTCCAAAGTTGAATCAAGTTGATTTATACGGACGAAAAGCGTGTTAGGTGCGCGAACGAATCTGTATCTGCGTTTACAATGGCTTCGTTTGCGCTGTTTATAATTTCGTATTTATGTATAGATATATAAACTTGGATTGAATTGGATTTTTATAAAGAAATATTATCGCATTCGTGCGGAAAAATATAATATAATTAAGTACAAACCGACTTTTTTGAATAAATACTTCATTTCGATATTCAATAATGATAATATAATTTTATGTGTTTCATTGTTGTTTACATTAATATTTTATTATACAAATTACTCATTCATAATTAAATTCATCATATTAATGCGGTGAGGTGCATTGTCAAAGCACACCGCAAATATTTTACTTTGTGGAGAGTACGTATTTTATCAATACGGGCGGTAATTTTAAATTTTAATATTCATCAAATTTGTACCAACGTATTTCAATAATCAAAGTTGACCTGTGTTGTGATGAAAATTTCGATCGAAACTTTTACAATCGACGAACTTCGTAAGTGATTTGAATTTTAATACACCTTTCACATAATTTTTTCATCGCAAATGGAATTTGGGTATATTTTGAAAATTCAATTTATAATATTTGACGTAAATATCTAATTTATATCAAATTAAACAATCAATACAAACACAACATCAACCGTCGTCCAAAGGGAACTTTGTGGGACCGGGAAAACAATGGCGGCGGCGCCATTTTCCCCCCATTGCGAGGTGCGACCCCGCATTTGGGAACCACTGGAGCACACGTACAGTTCACCACCGATATAAATACACACACAACGGACAGAGGCCGTTGAACACGGTCCGCGGAGCAAATTCGGCGCTGAAATTATACGGCCACCTATTGAATTTTGGGACCGGAACGAGGCTTTAATCACAGGGCTTCATCGCCAAAGCTGACTTTAAATCAACTCCGAGTTGGAATTTCGCCGTGTCGATGTTCGCCGAAGAACAAAAGTCTGAATATTAAGAGAGTTTTGCAATTTCGATTAAGCATCGGCAAAAAAAACCTGTTCCGCATTATATTTGATCGCTCTATTGTACGAAGCGTTTGATGAAATATTTAATTTATATATTTTTCTCCCCCGATTTAAATTATCACTCGCGTTCGAATGAGTGAAATTTAAAAATACGGCTTAATTGAAAAATTCATTCGTAGTCAGACGTTGAGAAATGGTCGTAGGTTCGTTCGAAATGTGGGGAGGGAGGAAAAGTAATAAATTGAACGCTTTCACGATCCGCCCGATTGATTCGAAAGGATTTAAAAATGAAAAGTTCATTTGTACGCATCAAACGAACGTGAAAAAAATACATCGGTATAAATTAAATCAATTTCCGCGCCGAAGAAAATGAACGAAATGAGTGCTTCGCGAGAGGAGAGCTCTCGGCGATTCATCGTTAAAATTCTATTCCGGAAAAACGAATTTAGTTGGAAAATTTATTTAGCGGCTAATTGCTAAATATCATTATCACATTATGTTTTATTTGAATTTACTACGAAAACGTTCTAGCTCCTCGAATATCATAATGTAATTAGTAATATTCGTTATGAAGAATTCAATTTTCCATAATATGGAACCGAAAATCATCTAATTAACAATATAATGAACATCTTGTTTTATTCAATAAATTTTTCCAGAATATCAACAATAATACTATTTATAAATCAAAACTTACGCCAAATCCACACATTGTACTCCAAACATTACGACACCGGCTACAAGCAAAGTGCATTATTTCACCACGAAGCATTCACAGCATTTCGTTGCTGAATCATTAGAAATTCGCAGAAATGCACACGCGACAATATCATTAAATTACCCGACGTCCCTCGAGCGCATTAGCCCCACCCAAGAACAAAGCTTCCCATATTTCAAGCAATATGATAATTATCGAACAGATTACCTAACGAAATGCAAGTGCACCCCGTTCTACCGAAAATGCATTGTCTGAATGCATTCCGAATGCATGCGGCTAATGCAAACGGTCGTAAACACTGGAAATGCACCGTGCCGGTTTTGTCGTTTGTTCGATGACGATATAACACTTTGCACCCCGTCCTTTGACTGTTATTGGGGGTGCATTAAGCGTTTTTGCCAGTCAAAACGGGGCTGGTTTATCGCGGTCGATTATGTGTGCTAATTTCGCAGTAATCGGCTCGAGTGGGATGTTGTTCCGAATGTGTTTTTGACCATTCTTGAGTTTGAGGATGCATGGTTATAGTTTTGTGGTGTTGATAATGGAAAAAGGCGAAAGTTTTAATTAATATTAGATAAAACAGTCATTAGTTTAGACAAAGAATTTTTGAAGAATTAGATGTTATTATTTTTTAGAGACATGTGCAAACAAAACACATTTTTTATATATATATGCGATGCAAATATGATGTTGTTTTTCATTTGAAGTATTATATAGTACGTGTGTAAGTTCAAGGGGTTCAAAGAATTTATTCAGATATACCACAATCGTATGATATTATATATTGATGTAATTCTCTAAAAAATTGTGATTATTTTTAAAATGTATTGCATTGAAATAGAATCTCTTTGAACATTCAAAAATTTTAAATACTTTATTTTCAAGACAGATATATATTTTCAGTCAAAAGATGCAAAATTATGTTTATTAATTTACTGAGTTTATTTAACATTGCTTAAATTCAGTGATTAACGAAAACTGGTACATTCAACAAGATAAACTATTGATAGATAGTATAGTACTAATAAAACTTAATCGGCGTATCGTATTTTACGCTATTTTTTTCGGCAGAATTAATTTCCTAGCAATTTTGACCCGATCCCGCCACAAATCACACGAATCGAAATCTAACAACAAATCAACTTGATAAACGCCGAGATAATAAATAAGCACCGAGCGTTTTATTACTCTATCCGGAGTATCAATGCGTCCGCAAAACGGACAACATCCGATCGCTTTAAAACGCCGCTAATACATAAATTCGCGTACACGTAAAATAATACGATACGTATACATTTTATTTTAATATAAATAAACTACGAACGAACGGGATAAAACGGCAAACGGCGCCGAATAAAAAAACGCTTTAGCGCCCACCGAAACGGTCGTAAATATATTTTTCAACGACCGTGTCGAGTTTCGTTCGCGTGTAAAATATAAAAAAAATTTTTTCGCCATTTTGGCATGCCGATTTCCATGAAAATTTTCATCGGACGCACACGTAAGCGTTATACGTATTTTGTCCGTGAAAATAAAAAAAAAACGTATGCAATCGTATAATAGTGAGCACGTTGATACGTCGCGCTTGGGAATGAACACGTTGAGCTCCCCGAGCTTATGCAGCTTTTTCGCGTTATTTACGATTCATTTTACGTGTAATATCGTTCAAAGCTTCTACGTACACACATATTTGCATATATTTTGTGAAAAAAATACATTTTATAATGACCCTCCCCCTGGAAGACAATAATCCCGTTTGATGCGACGGATTCGCGACAAGCTTTCGCGCGCGCTCGGTATTTTACAATGTTTTATTGCGTGACTTTAGCACGAATAGTGGATTTATAAATACATATTTCGGCATCGGACGTTTCAAATTGTTATTTTTCAATCGAATTTATTGATCTATTTAATGAAAAGTGAGTGCTTTGTTGGGAAATTAATTCGATTTTACATGAAAATTATATGAAATTGTCGAATATTCCAGTATATATTGATCGCCAAAGTTAAGCAATAATTGGAGCGGTTAAACATAATTATCCTAAAATAATCGTCAAAGGATTGTTTTAAATATTCAAATTATGAAAATCAATGAATATATAATATAAAGGTGGTCCAAAGGTTTAGGAGGAGTCTTACAGAGGTAATAGGTCATGTTATTTAGAACATTTTAAATCAAATTTATTACAGTCCATAAAATAATATTATGTTTTGGGTTATTATTTTTTGATTTTTGAAAAAAAAAAATCTGAAATCTCACAATAATAATTCCCAAATGAAAGATAATGTGGTAGACAGACCTTATTTTTTTGTTTTTTACTATATATTTACTCTTTAAATAAGAATACAAAAATCTATACCAACTAAAAACTATGAGAAGATTGTGATTAAAAAAAAAGCGAAGTCGATTTAAAATTTTTTTAAATATTTTTAAAATCAACTCTGTTTGAAGTTCCTTCGATTTACGTATCAAACATGCAGACATCTAATCGATTTAAAAAAGGGTATGTATGTAATAATATAATGACACGCGTGAAAATGAAAAACTATAATGACCAAAACGCTTCTATAAAAATCAAAAAAACACACCCAAACTACAAAAATATCAACGAATCGTACTTAAAAAATTTTCAAATGCACACACACACACACACACACACAAACTACACATTTATAGAATTCATTTTATTTTGCTTTTAAGACATTGCGTCGTTACGGCAAAGTTGTCGACCGACGATTCAAATTTATATACACGCCCCCGCGTTCGGCGAAACCTCTTTACGTTCCACCGTAGGTATCGGCCCTGCTTCCGAAACTTTTTATATTAAATATTTCAGCGAACTTTCGTTATAAATCCGGCGTCGGTGTTGTGACGTCGCGAACTTTCCGCTTGTAAAAATGTCAGACGTTTGTCCGACGCCGTGACGCGTTTCGCATACGTGCATGCCAACTTTGAAATAAGTATGACGTGAACGTGAATTTGCATAGATACCGCTCGAATTGTGTTGTAAAAATGTCCGGTTTATGTTGGTTCGGTCGCGTAATACTTTATTATTGTGTAATACTTCGAATACGTCGAGCGGGAGTTTAAATTTGCGAAGTTGCGCCGTATATAATGTTGAATTGAGTGTGTGGTTGTGTTCGGTTTGGTATTTTGATTTTAAGCTTGTATAATACGCAAAGTTCAAAATTTTCAAACTAGCATTTCAACGTATTGCATACTTGAAAACGTGTTGTGATAAACTTCACTGAAAACTCTCGATCTGAATAAATTATTATATTCAAATTTAAATACAGACTAAATACTTCGAATTAATAATAAAAAAAATTTAATCGAAATAAAATTTTAAAATTATATGAGGTCATTGAAAAAAGTTAATAAATAAGCTAAATAAACACATGTTAATGGAGTTTGAGATTAAGAAAAGCATATAATATATTTTTTGATTGATTTTCCTGAACTGAAACAGACTTCTTGGCCAAACGATTTTTTCGATCAATATTCTGAATTATTAGGATTAGTTAAATTTTAAATTACAAAGAAAAGGAATAATGATATTTGAAGTACGTATTAAATTTTATTAGAACATTTACGGCCTAGTTATTGTTTTTTCGAAAAATCTTAGAGAAAAAAATTCGATCATTTTTCCACTATGTGAAAATTTTACAATAATTTCAGTATGAAAGATTTCCAAAATTACAGTTTAATTATTTTAGAACTACAAGCAGATTCGTTCGATATTTTTTACTAGATATGATAATTTTGGGCCCACGATGACCCAAAATTTTTCCAATCCGACACGCCATCTGAAAAAATTACCCACCCCTGATTCAGACCATTATCATAGCAACCAATGAAATCGATTACTACGCATTATTGTCGATTCGTTGAATCTGAAGTGTAAAAACCGTATCATACGATACATAACAATTATTCTACGAAACTTTCAACTATTTTTTTTTGCCAAGCTAAATTCCAGCACAGACTAAAACTCCAGCATGCAAACACAACGCCACGGAGTCTAATTGTAATTCTCGCCGAGGTGGCCAGATAACAATAAACACGGTGGTGTTATTGTGGCAAGTCGGCAATAAGCGACAGAGCTTAAGCGTCCCTATTTACGAGCCCGGCCCGCGGTGCACTTCACGGTTATTGCCTTGAATAAAATAAAACGAGTTATGCAGTTTGGATAGTGGGCGCGACGCGACCAAACTACCCCCTATCGTCCTCCCAGTGCTTGTATCCTTTTCTTCCTGCCCCTTTGTTCTGTGCTCCCTTTCCCCTTGCCTAGGGCTTTTGGTGGTTCTCAACAGTGTTTTGAACCAAAGTCTTCCCCGTCGCAACCCTCTTCTCGTCTAGAATTCTTAGTTGTATTCAACGTTGGGTGGGGTTCAGTGTAGTTGTTGGGTAATTGACATTGTACTAAGCGGTTTTGTAAAACGTTTACATCTTACACTAGATATTAAAACCTGTTCACGAGCTGCGCTAAATAATATGCGCGGAATACATATGCGAAATGCACGTTCAAGAGAAGCTCTTTTCTGGTTCGTATTCGAAGCTTTTAGATGTATCTGTATGCTGAATAAATGTTCCACAAATTGCCCATAAAATTTCAATTTCAAATCTCATTCAAATTTAAATACTAAATTTTTACAATATTTTCCTTACGTTTATTTTCATGAAATCAAATTGAAAAAGATATGTTCACCTAAGCATTTGAGAGGATTTTACATTATTAAAAGCTAGTCAACCGCGAGGCGCATTCAATCCGTTTGAACGTCTGAAAATGACACCGACGAATAGGTCGGCTGGAAATTTTCAAATAAAACGCACGTACACGTAAATATTTTATAGAAAAGGTGTGATACATGTCCTTACACACAGAATCGAATATTAAAAACCCTGAATGCGAGATCTAAGGTCACCTTCGATATAGCACTTTTGTAATATGTCATATATATTAGTAAGTGGCAACGTCCCAAAAGGTACGAATTACGAATTTATTTGTATGAGAACTTTTTTCACTCTTGCTTTAGGCTTCAGGAATACTGAATTGGAAAACTGCTACTGTTTTATTTAGTTCGGGTTTAAGGTTGTTATAAAAGAAAATAAATCATAAAGACGTGTAAAAACAAGTCTCAGTCAAAGTCACGATAGCTAATATATGTAATAATATTATATTTGGTACAGATTAAGTGTTAAAAGTTTTATTTTTATCAATTAAACCATGACAAAAATCGTATATATATATATGTATATATATATTTTGGTAGATAGATTTAGTTTTGTGTTTCATGTCATGAAAGATACGATATGAAATTTTGTAAAATGGCAAAATGGGTGCTCTTTGCGTCGCATTCTTTCTATGGCATGGCGAGTTTATTGTTATTGGCAGTTGAGATTTTCTACTTAAAGTTCTCGAATTGACTTTTGATCAAAATTATATTCTATACCTGACGGCAATATTGAGAAATAAAATAAAAGAAAAGTTAAATAAAAAATTAAGTTGTATTAGATCTTTCATACGACATATATGTACATATATAGATATTCTTAAAAACGTATCAAAAGCGCAATGCTTTTCATATTTATTATGTGTCATACAAATATATTATAATATATTTGTCCTTACGCATCACAAATTTCTATCATATATTTAAAATATGATGACCATCATGATTAATTAATATTTAAAATAAAAATAAAAGATATAAGCTATCCTCCGTATATTTTTTACATTACCATTTCTAGATTTTTAAAAAAGCAGAGTAAGTTTTATATAAATAAATTCAAATTGAAAATAATTAAAAACTTACTTGAACAAGACGTCAAAACTTATTTGACAGATAAGTTACTTAAAGATGAACTCACCTATAACAAAAAAAAATACATTCATTAGACAAATTCATAACAAAATGGAACTAACACCTTCAAAAGACATTTAAATACAAGATAATAGATAAGCGACAATAAACGAAGCGTATTCATCATGACAAATGAACTCATATACCTAATTACACAGCTAGTAACGGAAGGGTTGCGAAAGTTAGCAGATTTTGATACATTGTACTCGGATTAAGGGCATGTTCCTGCCGGAGTGGTTGTGAACAGACAAACCCGAAGGGTGTCCCTAATTGTCCCACAGACTACGGTCATGCATCACAGTTCAAGTGCATAAAATCCGAACCACACGTTCCCAGTTAGGGATAAATGCCCCACAGGAGTCACGAAGCCAAAGTTACGATTGCACTCGAGAGCACACAATGCCACGTGGGTTTTAATGGGGAACTATATCATCTTCCTTTTATAATATTCACGTAATTCAAACATTGTGCATATTCTAGGAAATGCTAAATGTATTTCTACTGTTTCTTTAGTCAAAAATTTAATAAAAACTTTGTTAAAATGTGCTGGTTATTTAATTTTTGACGAAAATATTGAGATCTTTTATAGATATGATACGGTTTGAGAGGGACAGTCTTCGATGAAATGTCTTTATCAGTATTCGACAGAAAGTTAGTCGTACAAACTTGGAAACGATGGCCACTGTTGTCCTGAAACTTTGCAGTTATCTTCTGGACGCAACTTTTCCACTCTCGGAAAACACGTGGAAAAACTAAGTCCTGCAGAGTGGACACCTCTTCCGACCAAACCTTTAGTATTGATCAATTCGATCTTTTATGCTGCGCGATTTCAGATCCGTATCGAAATAATATATACAAACGAATATATGTACAGTATATTATTAAAATTTAATTCTATAACTCGTTTTATACATCAACTTCGAACGCAGACACGATCGGTAGCACTGGAACACGATCAATCTTTTCAGCAACAAAATCACACTTTCAAGCAACGGCGTATAGGAAGCGGGCTTATCGAAGCACAAAAGCATGAACGATACAAAGAGCGTATGTTCGTGGCGTAATGTGGAGATTTCTGAGCTACGCTCAGATATCGGACCACTTTGTGTATTCGGGCTTCTTCCCAAGCTACCTGGCTGCATTCGCCGCCATGTACAAGCCGACCTGGTTTACGAACTCTGGCCAAACTTGCGGTCTTCCAATACGTTCTATAACACGTCCGCAACGATAATGCGCAACTGTCAACGGCCACGACGTAGAAACTTTGCCCGAGGAGCTCAAACGTTGCGCAATCATCTCCGGTGGACCGAAAGACGACGATTCGTTCCCGGATTGTGTTCGAACTAATAATATATGAGGCGGGTAGTTGTATAGTCTGACTCTAATTCGAACATATGACCATATGAACATATTACCATATGTCTTGGGAGATTTTGAGTATAAATGCAAAGTTCGGTCGTAATTTTCGATGATTTGATTGAATCGTTCCAAGTTTATATGAGATAATTTGATAAAGTGATAATTTCAGAAAATTGACAATTTAGTTTTTAACTGAAAAATGTCCGCTTTCGTTGCGAATAAGATTTTTCACGTGGCGCGGAAAAGTCGACGCCGGACGCCCGTGAGACTTTTCCTAGCGCCGTATTTAGCGCATAAAAGCGTCGTAAATTTTCTTTGTTTTATCAAAACCAATTTTGCCCGAAGCCTTCGAACCTCGAAAAACCTCTGCGCTGTCCCACTCACCTACAAGTGAGTAATACCGAAGTGAAGCGAGCAGGGAAGCGAGAGAGAGTCACGATATCGGTCGGCCTATGAATTTATCATGTCCGCGGAAATTTTCGCAGCATCGTAAATTTTCAAATCTCGTTATCTCGCACACGGCACTCGGAGCCCTCCTCCGTGTTATTTTATTATATTTTCTCCGCGGAGCATTAACGTTTAATTACTTTATTATCCGGAAAATTTTCGCCCGTCTCGGACCCTACGATGGCCTCTTCGGCGCGAGATTGCCGCCGTACCAACGTGCCTTTCTTGCGTTCGAGTTCTTTCTCTAGAGGGTGTGAAAAATGAATATTTCGACTATTAGCTTATACCGTGGGGAAGGAAAAGAGTGCGCCTCGAAGTCGTGATCGTTCATCTTGAACGAAAGGGAGGTGTGTGAAATAATATATAATACATAATGGTTTTCTCAGAATTATACGAAGAAATGATATCTTAACATGATGTTTTTTTTAATGAATTTAATAAAATTTTATATCTTTTCAACACAATTTTTAATAATCAATGTACATGTAATCATCATGATAAGAAGCCTGTTAGATAAAGGCCTCCAATATTTTTAATTTGCTTCTATCCCGATATGACTTCAAATTTGGTTACTTGTGACTGCACATATACTATTTCCCATAAAAATTCTGATAAATAATAAAAGAAATCCGGCATAAAAATCCGAACCGTTCCAGAAAACCTTCACGTATGATACATTTAAAAAAATGAGAATAAAAAAGTAAACAGAGAAACGAAAAGTCAATGGAGCGTCAACGTCGAGTTTCGGTATCGTTTTTCGCGATTTAGTAGCTCTGAGCGGCAGCTAGCCGTGAAGCCAGAGATACCATCTTACAGCCTCCATCCATCATACGCTTCCTTCCCCTGCATCGGATCCCCGATAGGTACACCATAGCTTCGATATATAGCACACCGGTGCCGCATTATGTGGGCATCGCATTAGGGTGACCACCTATCATATCGAAAAAAACTTAAATTATATAACACCGTATATATACGATATCGCGATTATACACGGACACTTTCAGTCGATCCCCGGGCACGAATAGCCTGAATTAAGCACTGGATGTGTACTGTCGGCTCTCAGGTTCCCTTTTGCGGAATAATCGGTTATAGTGTACGTTTGTATAGAAAATGGTGCACGTTTTGTTGGCGGAGTGTTTGCCTTTCCGCACCGTCACTTCCCGCGCGTTATCCCGGCTACGATTCGACTTCTGGGTTTCGCTTCTTTTGCCCGTTATGCGAGAATTATTCCCGGGAAATCTTAGACGTTGTTATTGCAAGGCTTTGGGCGTATCTAACGCTCTGTGGAAACGTGGTTATAACAAAAGCGCGCCGCGCCATATTATCAGATTATATAAAATTTCGTGCAGCGCTAGAAAG
Organism: Hydropsyche betteni; assembly: GCA_028571205.2. Taxonomy (NCBI): domain Eukaryota; kingdom Metazoa; phylum Arthropoda; class Insecta; order Trichoptera; family Hydropsychidae; genus Hydropsyche; species Hydropsyche betteni. The sequence goes on from JAOXNN020000021.1 coordinate 7,536,214, forward strand.
CGGTTTTGATATCTTAATTTGAATTAATTATATATCAATCGGTGTTTGGATTGTGGTCGTTGCGCTGGACGTTTTCATTTTCTTGTTGAGTTGTTTCCAGTTTGAAATTATTTGATTATTATGCATTATGGAAATTTAAAATGAAAATTTAAGTTATAAATTAAAATATTTTCAATAATAATATGACAAAAATTCACTCATGATTGACTGTTAACCATTGATTTATAGATAAGCTTAGAATTATTATGGAAATATTTGTAATTTCCACGTACAAATCATAGGTATGAAGTATAATAGTTAAATTATGTATGCGAATGCCCGACATCGTTTGACAACCATTGAATGCATTTCAAAACGAGCGCATATAATTCGACCATTATGTTAAAATATGAATGGTATTTATTAGCTTTCAGGTGCGTTAGTCAACAGACGCGTAATTTGTATGACCAGCGACAATCATTATTGTCGAAAATTGCGTTGCTGCGATTTGAACAAATATTACATATGTTAAATATTATAATCATAAATAATTTCTCATTAAAAACATCCCAAAGTAAAATAAAATTTGATTAAAATCGAATAGCATGAGTACAAAAAATCCAAACCGTTTTTTAACACGAGGAAAAATATACGACCAACCCTCTTACACGATTTAAAATTGAATATATACTAGCCTTTGTGGAAATCCACAAAAATTGTATATTTTAGTTTCATATTCGGCGGGCAATAACGCGCTCTCAGTTGGCTCTCCCGAAACGTTCGCGCGGCAAAAAGACAAAACCAAAAAGGAAGGGCAGTTTTTCTCGGCGAAAAACAGACGGTTTTGCCCCCCGAAAACGTTTCGGTCGCATTTTCAGGCTGTAAATTGTGCGCTGAAACGGCGCAGAGACCGAATCTGCCCGTGCAACGGAATTTATATGCGTGAAAACGACGCGACTTTGTTGCAAAAGCTCGCGCAGATACGGGCAAATTGATAAGTGAAATGCATTCAGTTTAAATGTACAATTGTACCGGTGTTACATAAATAATTAATTGTATAATATATTTGCTAAAATGAACTGAAATTCAAAATTTCTTACCGATATAATTTTGATTTGCTAATTTTTTAATAAAAAGTGTTGTGATATTCGATTCATCAGATTCTTGAGAAGATAAATCTTTTTGTTATGATAATAACCGACAGATGTTATAATATGTAGGAGTTTATAAACTCCTGTATAATTTAAATGTTACTTACGTAAATTAATCCCCTGCAGTGTTTCCTAGTTAATTAAATTTCTCATGAAACTTAATTAGTATTATTGCTTTACAAAAACATTAAAAATAGTGTGTGTTGTAATTTTTATAATGATATGCATTAAAGGATCTCAGAATAACAATTATAATTGAAGATTCTTAAAAAAATATAATCCTTTAAAAAAATATTTAAAAAATGCACAATGAAGATAATTAAGAACAAGGATTATATTAATAGCAAGGTTTTATTAATTGAAAAAAATCAAAAAAACTCATAAGCCCCAAATTGAATTTCCTGAAATGAAAAAAAAACAACATAGTCCACTTTTCAGAGCCTCACTTGAAAGTTTTCCGTATCAACGTTTCTCAATAGAATTGAACGAAATTAAAATTTATAAAAAAATACAAACTTATCAAAACACACAGATTTTCAAAACATCCAAAAATAAACCTACCCCTATCCAACTCCATCAACCGAACCAAAGCGCACCGAAAAACAACAACCTTTTTCCGCCAAGCCCCATTTGGGAAACACTGCCGTTTACCGAACACACACACACACAAACCCATACGTATAACGAGGCTCTACGGAATCTGCGCATAACGAAATTCCACTTTATATACGACGCGTTTAACGATTCAATATTCGGGCAGCGCTAATCTACCCCAGGCGCTCGCTTAATCGCCAGCCGAGTTACGGCCAAGTGAATAACACCGCGTCTTCTTCCAACTATCGTTATTATTATTATAACGCACATTTCTATTTCAGTTTTTTCCCCGTCCCGATTCGGCGTTGTGTATTATTAAGTGAAGCTAGGTGTGCTACGAGCCTTAAGCCCTATCTTATCTGCGCAGCTTTCGCTCCTATTATGAGCGCTGTGACGGAGTTAAGCTTGAATTACGGCACTGACGTGGTCAGTAGGTTGGGAAAATTCACTGGAAGTTTTACCGAAACGGAGTACTTATCCCGGATTCGTATTTGCGGCTGTTTTTGTTTGCGAGTAAGTGATTTTTCATATAATAATAAGTTCTATCGTGTATTGTGTTGCTCGTGTATTTTGCGGCGTCGTTTGGTTAAAAGATCGTGGTTATGAGTCGAAAAAATAATAATACAGTAGAATCTCTATTATTTGGATTTTTGATTATCCTGATTGATCTAATAAATATGTAATTTATTTTTTTAAATAGCAAAATTTACTTTTTTCAACATTACACGCGTCCGAACATTTACAAATACTTAACAAAGTTATACTGACTTATGACAGACTCGACTATGAGGATTATAAAACTAAAACCTGACAAAAATTATAGCTTCATTAATAAATATTCTGGGAACTGATGAACATGCTAACTACAATGACGATTTTATATTATGTTCAAAAATTTCGTTAGTATCAAACAACGAAAAATAGTAAAAATTAATATACTGTAGATATGTCTAAAAAATATTTAAAGATTGAGTGCATATTTTATGCGCATCAAAAATTACTATAAATAATTTAATTTAATTTCAAATAAATTCATTCATCTCAATCCCCGTTTGGTACAAGTAATCGAAGTTCTTCTGTAAATAATCATATCATATGAAATGAAAGTTTTTCAATCATCCATGAAATAAATCGAAAACGTATTTGCTCAATATCGGAAACCGAGAAATTGACATCCGGCATCCAAGAGGCGCATTATTAAAATCATCCCAAGGACACTCACTTTTTCGATTCAAGGCTTCCGAGGAGCGCTAAAGCTTAAATTCGTATGAATTACGCGTAGTACAAGCGCCATAAACTCAAACAATATCCAAACTCAACTTCATACCGACAATGTGCGCGGAAGCCGCAGCCTACGAGATATTAGCTTCCGAAATATTATATTATCACGCACACGCACAAAACCCGGTCGTAAATAATTCATCATATTTATTATATTTGCCATGCCGGGCCCGGAGAGGAGCAGAAAGCGTAGCGTGAGGTCTTGGAGGACGTGAGGGACAGCGCGGCCCTCCTCTTCGCGTTTATTATTTATATATTTACATTTTCTTTGTGGGGTATTAATCGCGTTGCCGGCGACATCTTTTCGGGAAATCCACCCCGGAAACGTCGACGAGAGCTCGAAAACGAATAAATGCTACGCAAATTCAATTACGTCGTCCTTTTGAGGTAAGTTTCGCGCTTTCTCCCACTCCGAGCAAGAGACAAAGGCTCGCCAGCTAAAAATCGGCCAGCAGACATCACAGGGAAGTCGCTGCGAATATTTATTACCGGCAAATAAATTAACCGAATGCTTTAACTTTTATGACGGCGACGCAGCTACGAAGTTGCGAGCTGTTTGTTTCGCTGCGAGTCTTCAAAGGAATTATTCCGGGTTTGTGTATCATGAATATAAACACAATCTATAATCGCAAATCTATCGTTTTTTAAATAAATGTAAATTTCAATTTCATTTATATATTGATACGCCTAACACTCAAGCACCCCGGTTAGAAATTTTCGAGGATCTCGATACGTTTTACGTTCGGATCACGAAAGCATTTAATGGGCCACCGTGCCAGAGATTGGCGAGTGTTCTTATCGTAATGGCGATCTAGTGGTGCAACGTCACGTAGACGTTTACGTTGTGTTCAGGTACAACCGGTAGTTTGCATATGTGCCGTGTCAATCTCAAAAGTCTGATAAGTTTATTCGATTGAATATAAATTTTGATGCCCCGATGAATTTCGAGTTGAAAAAATTTATGTTTCGCGATGCTGTTTACGCATGAAAAGTAGATCGTTCGAGCGATATTCGATTTTTGCTTTAATAGAAAATCTATGTTTAGTTTTATATAAAGAATATGAGTTTTAAAAATTCATAAATAAAAATCGGTTCATTTATTATTTGTTGTTTTATCAATAGTTCAAATAATAAACTAGTACCTTTTTTAAATGGCACAGTTCAAATTCATCCATTATCATGATCGAAGTAGTGTCATTTTTTTCAATTTGACCCATCTCAAATTTCGCCTTTCAAACTCACGAAAATATAACTTTCGAATATCTGATACATGAAAGTTTATTTAAATTTATGTTTCAAAAAAATATATATCAGATAGTTCATTTCATGTGACACATCATATACTTTTCGATCCTTCTATCGCATAAAAAATTTATAAAAAAAAAACCAACACAATTTCACGAATCTAAACACTCTAACATGTCAATAAATTCCGACTGAAAACCCAATATTTACTCAACACAAGATTTATACACTAAACAAGTGTATCGGACGTGTCAACCCTCCTCCGAGCTGTACGCGGTCCAGGTTAAGGGTGAATACGACCCCTAGCTTTATCCACTTTCAGGCCGGCAATTAAGTTGATTAAATTTGCTAAATGTGTTTGTGCACGGCGACCGACTAGCCATGGTGCTGATCCCCATAGACGAGACACTCGACTCCCATACAATATCCCCTTTTATGCTTAATTTACATTACGTTGAGAATGCACGTTGTGCGTCGAATCAGCGTTAAGAGGTCCACTGAAAGGTGGTTAATGTTAAAGTTTGCCATGTATGTCCATCGTGCGTTATTTTCGATTATGTCCTAGCAGATTCGGTGCCGTTCTCGATAAGAGTTTTTGGTTTTGGAGGTAATTAAAGTTGAAGGAATTGTATGTGTATAAAAAAATTGGGTAATTATACGACTGATGGAAATCAGTATGCAGTGTTAATTTTTTTTACAATTGACTCTTTTTATCTCAAAGATTTCTTTAAGGAAAGAAAACGTTCATTGAATGCGCAATTCTATTGGAGCGATCAGTTCGACTATTTAACTGTTCGAGTTGCGACGAACAATCGACTTCAACTATAGTATGTGAAACAAAAGTATTGTTCCAGAAGTATTTTCTATATCAGAAAAGTCAAACCTATATTTGAATTAAAAAAAAATCTTAATAAAAACGTAATTTTGCTATGATTTAAATAAATCTTCAGGTTAAACATGACTGTTGTAAAATAATAATAAATATAATTTAAGAATTAATTAATCATTTACCAAATATAATCATTTATAATCATACATAATCATATAAAATTGTTTGATTTAAAAACTATTATCAAAAAAATAAAAATAAATTGATTACTATATTGTTAGTTTGCATATCTCTGAACTACTCAAAAGTATAAATTGGGAATTGAACATAAATAGTGCTGAATAGAGCTTTTGTGCAAATTAACTGACGTTTGTTTACGAATTCGAATTCGTTCGATATTGTCTGCACTTTTCTTCTCCATCAGCGATTTGGATAAGTCAATTTCTACTTTTATACGATGTAATATTTCCAGCTAGTAAAACGATATTGCTCGGAGTTACTTGGGAAATTTCTTAAATAATCTTCGGCAACACCATCGACTGGTGTATTCGTACAAAAAGATATTACCGAGAAAAGGGAAAGGAAAAAAGTAACATTTGTTGGTAAGTGTCTTCCATTACTTTTTATATTATTAGCGTCGGAACTTTCATAAGATGTTTCGAATTTCTTCATTTTTACATACACACTCGTGTGGATAACGAATGAATATAGTACTAGCATATGGAAGCAACAAGCCACAGGTTCGAATTCGATATAACAAAATAAGAAACAAATGTAGTAATTTTGGTCTCACAAAGAAAGAAACAACGTAAAAATAATATCAAGGACGATTTCTGTTTATGGCAAATTTTGTTTTTGTAAAAAAATTGTTTGTCGTCACATAAAAATACAAATCTCCGAATAGTAAGTTAAGGAAAGACACAAAGCACTGTTTGCTACTTTATTGCGAGAATAAAGAATAAAATGGAATTGAATGGAAAAATTGTTACCATCTTTAAATTTTACGATGAAAAATTTGAAAGGTTGTAGTTGAATAAATCTTATATAATATCAAAAAAAAGCCTTGGCTCAATATCACATAAAGATGATCGAAATGGCGAACGAAAAGAACAATTAATTTACTACCCCCTCGATTTTCATCTATGTTTTCATTTTACATTAGGAAAAAAAAAAACAAAACTTAACAATAGCAATTAAAAACATCGTTAACTTTGTACTTTGCTCGTTATAATTTTGCAAACGACCTTGTTTTATGAAACTGAATTTGAGTGTACTCAAAAAAATATTAAACACACTTAACGATCGCAAAATCGAAATAATAAGCATTAAAAATTGAAACGCAATAAAAACGACCCCATTTCTTAACAGGTTTCTGTTCAAATTGATGTAATTACGTTGTTAAATATTCGAGAATATTCATCATTTAAATATCGCTTGAAATGATTTCGAATTCGATTTAAAACATACAAGCTATTATACAATATATAGTTTATTAACTTTCAGTAAAATCAATAAAAGCTATAGAAAAATGATATTTCATTATTGTGTACATACTCATTTTAAAGAAAATTATATATTTTTCAATTTGTACAATATCGTGTTTACAACAAACAATTTGTGCATGTAACGATATTGAATTTATAAAGATAACATCGAATTTATTATATCGATTTGAACATTCGATCGTAATACGACAGACTGTCACTTCGAAAACAATCAAATTTAAAACTTTGATCTGCAGCGAAGTCTATTCGGAGGCTCGCAGCACAATCGTCTGAGGTCGTAAAATAAAATTTGCTTATTTCGAGTCCGTCGTAAAACCTTTACGACGAGGCCATGAATTAGATAACGAAAGCCACGTTGCCACCCCCGCCCTTGAAGCAACGATCCCTCGAAACAGACGTATTCGTATATTTAGAATGAATAAAATTCGAACATTTGTAAAAACCACGATAAAAAAACTATTGAAGGATTCTGACTTTATAAAAAAGCCGATTTTACATATTGAAATAGAATTATAGACTAATACAAATAAAATTCGATCAAATCGACTCCGTTTTATTAAATAGATTATATAATTCGATGGGTATTGATGTGATAGTCAACGCAAAATGTTTGAACAATTATTTTACATGTATAAGTCCGATAAACCAATCATAAATTGATGAAATTGGGAACGCAGCGAGTTGAATGTAAGTAAGCACCGTCCGTACTGCTGTATAATATAAAATAAAAGAAAATTTCGCGAAAATTAGGACGAACGAAGAAAGCTCATTCGGAAAAGTCGCTTGGCGTTCGCTTTCCCTCGAGACCTTTTTTCAGATCATTACAGTTCCGGTCGTTTTAACCCCCTTTGGAGCCGGAGCCGGGGTACAAGCTTCCCACTTAGGTTTCGGCTTTTTGCTCTAAATCGGCAAGTATTTACGACACCGCCAGTTTTCGCTAATGGCTATTTATTGCGTGCGAATGCAAAGCAACGGAGCACTGTGCCACGCAAAGCTCTCTCTATCGCGAATTTACTACTCGGGATTTATAAGCGTACGAATGAAAACGCGATAATCGACTTTCGATGCGGATTTTATTGTTATAGTAATTTTTCGTCGATATTTTATACTTTGTTCGAGTTGTCTACGTGCCGATCGTAATCTAAATATTATTCATATCGATATGTAAAATACGTAAATTCATTTTTAAGTTCCTGTAAATTTAAATTTTTTTTTATTGAATTAAATTTTATATTTGGATTATTAAGATCCATAAAATATCATAATCATTTGAATTTAAGATTTTACGAAAATTTACATTTTATTCAAATTTTTAGCGGTATCATATTCCTTCCATGTATTTTCAACTTGAACATATTCTATAATTAAGAATTTAACGTTGAAAATACCTCAATTTTACACACCATTGTAACACCCAGTCGGAAAATTTGAGAGTTAAGCGTATTTTTTCTTTTGGGCGTTCCTGTTCGAAAATTGGACCGTGTGCTATTTTGTACCGCGAGTTTTCCGGGTGCGGAAAAGCGCTGCAGTAGATCCGCATTACTTAAGCCCTGGACATATGTGCCCCTCCTCGCAGCTAGATTCATTTTAGCAATGAATTTTCCGTAAATGGAAAAAGATGCCGGCACTTTTTCACCGAGGACTTCTTTTGTCGTGCGCTTAATCTGTTGTCTTTTCGGTGCGACCAGAAGCGTAAAATCGGATGGTGGAAACGTTCTGAAATCTCGTTTCACCAGTTTCAATTAGAGGATAGTTAATGATTTTCTTTTTTATAATAACAAATGAATGTGTGAGATAAATAATTTCAACTATCATATCAATCAGGATTACGGAATAAAAATAAATAAATTTTCCATTTTATATAGTTCGTTCTTTGTTGGAGGGTTAATTAAATTAGTTTCGTGAATGAGATCTGAATCGTTCATGTTGAAAAATATAAGTATCTCCATTAAAATGCTCGATTTCACTTTACCTTGATAAATAAGAGAGTAATTACCGTACTGAGTATTTCATCGACTGAAGGTCAAAATGATTAGGGTTTCCTATTCAGAAAAACGTACAATAGAATTTTTTGAGTGTTCTTTCAAGGCTTTTTATTATTGCCTTTGAAAGAAGGAGTTTTTATGTTTCTTATTACTATATCTCGAATACAGTCCCAATTACCACAATTCAACCGAAATTGGGCAAATCACGAAACCGCGTTTCGTTGTCGTACTTATTATGTTCGCTTTGTAAGATGATCGTCGCGTGTTTTCGTACGACAAACAAAAAATAATAATTCTTTAAGAGAAATACGTATTGATATTATTAAGCAATTTTGTAAACATTCGAAATTTCTATCTGTATTTGCGTGTTATTTTTGATCTTTCAAAATATCGCAATAGAAGTATTACAGCACTGCGAGATATTTACTTGAATATAAAAGGAGAGTCGAGAAAATGAAGGCGAAGGTATCCTTTCAAAAGCGAAATTTTAGTATTTCCAAATAAAATATATATTCCAAATAAATTTTACCTTCATTCAATCCGATTTACTTAATCGTTGAATTCATTTCAACATCTCCTTTTATATACAATTCAATTTAATATCACAGCCTATTTCCAAAGACCAAAGTAAAATTTCAAAAAGAAAGCGCATGAATTCAAATATTCAATACGTATTATATTATATAATACAAAAATAATGACAGTTGTTTTGACGTTCTTGTGCGACTGTAGGTTTTCAAAACGTGATTTGTTTCATTTATGAACATTTAGAAGGTTGCAACAATCAAACAAGCTCGAATGAAAAAGTTTAATTAACTTCGCTATAATGTGAAACAGTAAGAAAAACAATTGCGGTAAATGGAAAAAATTATGTAAAGAAAAACGTGAGATATTCGATTAAAATTTTTTTTAAGAAAATGTAATTGTAATTTTCATATATAATAATTTATGAATATTTTTAAAAAAAATAACAATTTAATCATCGACTAATCAAAACCGTTATTTAATACGCAAAAATAACATCAAATCGAAAATTTCTCTTGTTTTATTAAAATAATTTTATTTACCTCGACGGGTATAGAGGTCAAGTACTATTCTTTGGAATTTCCCGCCGTAATGTTTTTGGGTCAAAAATTATCTCGTTCGATCCGCGAAAACGTAGAACGAAAACTTTCCACCCTTTGTAACGGAATTAAACGTATTCAAATCTGTCGTCGTTGCCACGGAAAGGGTTTATCGCCCTAGATTGAATTATATTCGAGACTTTCCCACAGCCCGTCACAAAGCTCGAAAACTCGAAAGTGTGCCTTCTTTAATTTCGTCTGACTTTTCATCTGTGAACGAGATTACGGGCCGAGGCCGATTTATCTGCTTCTTGTATTTCAATTTCGCTGAAAAATTAAATTTTACACACGAAAGCGCGTTTAAATTTAACCGTTAAAAGGTAAATAAAATACAACCTTTACGAAGACGTTCATACAATATTATAAAATAACACGAAATCTACGATTTTTATTATATATCGATACTTTTCATACAATCAATATCGTATCAAATGTAAACGATTCTCGTTATGGACTTAATTGAAAATGGTAATGGTCAATACGGTCTCGCGTTACTAAAGTGCAGTATTATAACTGCCTACACGTTTCTGGTTCACCCTAGTTAAACTTAACTCAGTTCCAACATAACGAGGGACACAAATAATTAGCGGAACGGTGTCGTTTTTCGGCGGTTAAGATCGCAGTTAATTCGACATGAAAAATTAAGGTGGCGAATTTCGCCCACGCTTTTCCGCCCCGTTGAAAATTGTTCGAATCGTTTCGATGGCCGCCCACTTTAGATGCTCAAAACGTGATAATTAGATTATGAATTAAACGGAAATCGCTCGGTGAAAATTTAAATAAATTTTTATTAATTTATTCATGGCGTAGTAATTTATCGCCGACGGTATGGCTGGCATTAATATCGGTTCATGCTCGCATGAACGCTTCATATTATTCATGTTAATGACTTTATGATTAACGAACGTGAAATTTCGATTCGAATCCCATATTAAATTCTTTGGAAACGACGCCGAATTTTAAAATTTAATATAATACGAAAAAATCAAAATATCACAAATTCACGTCGACATCGTTTTTCACATGAATCGCCACAATTTCAACGCATTAAAATGCACCGATTCGATCAACCCCAAATCGAAACGCGAAAAAACTCACATCGGTCCATTCAATACGAACAAAAGCGCGCAGTATAATTCGAATTAATTAAAAATTACGTGCGCGCACACACACACGACGTCCGCCGTACAAACGAAATCTGGGCAAACGGGCGAGCTTTAAAAGCTCTGAAAACGAAAAAGAAAGAACTTTTCGAATCGACCCGTGTAAAACGAGCGCACGCAGCTCTGAAAACACACGCCACGGGCAGACGACGCGCGTTAATTTTTTTGCGAGCAAATAAAACGACCGCATCGTGCACGATTTTAATTACGAAGCCTCTCGTGCCCGCCGCGATATATTCGGTATTATATTCATATTATACGCGTGTACATTGCCCGACGATTTCGCATGTGAAAAATAACAATCAAAACATAATAAAAATGTTTGCCGGCGGGAGAAATGAGCGCGCCGAAATTGGGAGTGAAGGCTCGGGGTTGATGAGTCGTGTTTTTTATATATATATTTTTTTTGTGTCCGTGTCGATGCGAATATGTTGACCGATTTGATTGAAATATTACTGGGGATGTACGTAATGTAAGCTTGTTTTTGTAATTTATTATGCTCGTCGTTGGATCGGTGAATTGATGAGTTTTCGAAAATTTTCTATATATAAAAGAAAATAATGTTGAAGGTTGGAAAAATTTATGATGATTTTTGTAATCTTATTGTCGATTTGATATTAAAAAATGGTTTGAAATTAATAATATTAATTGACATCAATATTTATATCAACAATCATCTTTCACTTAAATAATTAAATATTATTTATACACAATTGAAGCCATTTACAAACAATATCGCATATTCCTTAATATAATATTACAGTTTTTACACATAAAATTCAGCGTTTTATACTTAAACTTCAAATGAATGTATGAACTTTTTTGTTTGTATCTTGATTTATTTTATTGAAGAGATCGGTTTCTATACAGTTTTTACACTTCAAATTCAATAAACCAACAGGAATTTATTGTAATGAATTTGTTTGATAACTATATCAACGGTATCAATAATACTTTCCTATAGTTGAATTTTTAGTATAAAAATTGCATGAAATGAATAAAAATCAATCTCTCCTCAAAATCAATCAAGATACAAACACAAAAAATAAACACATCCACACAAAATAATCATCAAATCACAAATCTAACAAAAAAACCGACTAACAACCCAAATCATAAACAACCCATTAAATTCCTTCGAGCAACAAAATCTGCATAAATCCACGCCAAAATGACCACAATGACGATGATTTCGCACCGATAATCATCGGCGCAGACCCCCTAAACGACACACATTTGAGTTTAACGACCCCCTGCCATGGGGGTGCACTGTCGACGGTCGTTTTTGCAAACTCACCCTTTTACATAATGGGCCGGTTGTTCGCTGGGCGAAATTACGCGACGCGGCGATATTTATAGCTTCGTTATGCGCCCGAAACATCATCGCTTTTTTTATTAACGACGCCGTTAAATGGGCGACGTTTTAACGTATTAAATTGGACCGCTTTTGAAATGCGGCGATGGATGTCGATTTGTGTCGGCGGTTGTGTTGTAGTTCATAGAATGGTTTTCGTTGTATGAAATGATTATGTATGATATAATCGAGCTTTAATATTAATGGGAAGTTTTAATATTTTTCTATATATATTATGGGCCCAGAAAAATAGTCCTATTTTCAGAAAAATTAGATATTTATCATGACATAATTTGCAAATGAGCAATTCTAAAGAATTTAGTCCTGCAAAAAAAGGTCCCTTCTCTAAAATAACTCGCACGACCTAATCAAACTCCTCCCAACAAATCAAATATCAAATGGTTTGCCCGTAATAAAAATAGTGATCTTGAATGTTAAAGGCCTTACAAATCCTTTTGATACCTATAAAAAAATATTCTCCTTTACAATACCCGATAGAATTAGATACGTTAATATAGCAATTTTCAATTAAAAAATTGTATTTTATGTTTAGTTTTATAATAAGTTCACTATATTCTTTTTATATTGACAACCAATTTGACGATTGATTTTCCAGGTGAATCCCGATTGGGTCGTGCAAGCTATTTTATAGATGTTAATTTGACATTAAATTTTGTTTTGATAAATGTCGTGTAATTTATTTTACAGGCGTGCAAAAAATATTATCCCTTTTATATGTTTGGTTCTAGCATATAAATAAATTTTCACTCCGTTTGATTGCGTTGTGATAAAATAATATTTATGTGCTTTCAGAAAATTTTAAATTTATTTTTAACCCGCTCTCTACGTGATGGATCGCCTTGATTGACGTATCTCGTCTAGAACACTCTCTCGAAAAATATATGAAGGACTTATCTGGTCATAAACATTCCTTTCGGTATACGAAGGATTTCGGCGTTCTCATTTTTTTCGTCTACACTTAAATATAATTTAAATCAACCAATCAATAAAAATCAACCAATTCTTGTGATAAACGAAAAAAAAAACCTCCCACGAGAAAACAATCGTTACCGATGGTACGCTCTAATAGATTTGGTGGAAAAATGTATTTAAATGTACATAATGATATTTTCCAACCCTCCGCGTGTTTCTTATGAACTCATTTTCAATGAATGGCTTGTCAACAATGGGCCGCTCGTTAAGTTTACAATAAAAGGTCTCTACGTCCATTGAACGCACCACAAAAGAACATGGGGTAAAAAAACGATTAAACCTGAGTACGTTCCACATAACTATTATCCACTTTTTTTGAATAATGGGTACGAATCGTACCACACGCTCGACACACAATAAATATAAATTATACTCGCGTAATGAAAAAAAAACGCGGCTTTTTAAATCGAAAACATAAGCTGAGGTTCTTTATTTCGAAGCTCGCGGCTGAGCTTTACAAAACAAAACTTTTTGCAATTCTGTGAAAAAAAAGACAAAGCTCCGTGTTTCAGAAGAGGAAAAATGCGGGGCAGACGCCTTTTTTCGACTAAAAAGTGCGGCTTTGCAGCGTCGCAGGTTAAGCGGTGTGCGATCTTGGATGAATTCTTGACGAGCTTCTGAGAGCTTTTGTTCGTTCGAATTGTTTGCCTTTCGAATTGCGGTATTTTTCAAAATTAATATTCAAGTCGAATGGATCATAAATTTTTTATTAAAGTTAAATAAAATTTCAAATATAGGTCGATAGGTATACTATTTTTTCATTGAGTTTCCGTAAATATCACCAATATTTTGAACCAATTATCGTTATTTGTTTATTATTTTTTCGTTTATACATCTTAAAAACACATTTATTTAATTTTTATTTTATTTCCGACACAAAATTAATGAAAACAAATAGTATTATATAAACAAACATATGAAATTAGTTGGTTCAAAAAAGTTTCAGATTTAACACAAATACAAATCGCGGTGCTATTTGTTGTTTAGGGAGTAAATGTTACACTTGCATATGCACAGAGCGATTCCAATCAGTGGCGGGCATTTGTTGCCACTACTTTGCAACTTTGCACAAAACAAACAGATATTAGCAACACCCACTGTTGGTATCTGCTAAATATTCATTCTGTGTGCTTGCGAGTACTACTCGCTTTCTGAGTATAGCCTTGACAGCTGTTGCATGCCCGTATATTTTAAAATTCGATGTGTGCTTGGTTCCAAAAGTTTTCCATTTTATTTTTAGTGAATCTACTCATTTGAATCTTTCCTATACTAAATAAAACGATACAATTTTAAAAATGAATGAAAAAATAATTTTTTTAACACTTAACAAAATTTATATTATATTATCAATTAAGGTCCTGCATTAAAAGCTCATTAAATTCGACATCGAACTATCGAACGTGATCCCGCGCGAATGTTTCGAAGCTTCGTTTAGACTCACAGTTCATGCACTTATTTGTATACGTTTCAAAGCGGAAAACTCGTGCTCGGAACACGCTTTTCCAGAAAATGTATAATGAACTCTTTTGTGCGGCCCTTTCCCGGAGACCTTTCCCGTTCGCTTTGATGCCCCGTTCTCGTCCCGTCAGTAATTAATTGGCGGATTATTATTATGGTGCCGTTAATGGAAAATTGATAACTGGGCTGCCGGAGGAAAATTGCGGACACACCGCTTGGAAAAGCTATTATGTGTCAATCGCTATCAAAGAACGCGCTTCCGCGATGTTATATTGTGCTTATTACGTGTCGCTGAATTTTTCAGACGCTTTTATATTTAAAAAAATCATTAAATTATCAAAATTAGTTTGAATTATAAAACACATTAAAAAAAACTATTTCAAAAGCAATTAAATTTGACTAGCGCATAACTAGCCGGTCAGACAAGTTTCATTTGCGAATTAACAATTCGAGCAAGTTCGCAATAGTATAATTTGTATCATCCATATCCGTTACTGCCGGTTAATTGACAGCTTCATTTCAACTCGGAACTATTTCAGTTTTCTGAGTAAACTCAAATTAATTAATAAACGCCATAGAGAGAGGCAGAGCTAGCATATTACATGGAAGCCATTCAAAATTCGCCGATCGCCCTCACATCACATCCACCTACGATTCATCAAACTGAAACCGACAGAAGGTTTTTAATACGCCTCGCAGTTGCTAACTAATATAAATTTGTACAAAATCACAAGTTCCAAAGTAACTTTGAAGCCAGTAGCACCCGATACGCAGAAATTGCCGTCGTCGAACTAACCCTTTGTATAAATACTGAACGGCGGGTGGAAGAAAGCAAATTTGCTCAGCCGCAGATTTTCGAATCCCTTTGGGATAAAATTTGATGTTTCATTTAATGCGAAATTATTATAATGTTATCTGAACGGAATTTTTTATTTGAATATTTTTTCCGGTGCATTTTTAATCTCTTCTTACTAAAACAACTATTATTCACTATCAGTTAAATAACATATGAATACGTGAACCATGTCATGAAAAATTTTCGCTACTCGTTTTGATATAAACTTTATTCCAAATGTAAACCTAAACCTATTTTGACTCTATATCTATATGAAAAAAAATGCAGACATTTTTCGGACGGGACACACGTACGACCGGTGAGTGCTCTCGTTTCCTCTCCACATCGGAACATTCTACGGCGTATATACACAATATATAATATATATTTCAGATAAATTTTCAGCTGGAAGAAAGCTCTCCCTGAATGTTTACTCAGTATGATGTAGATGGCACTCGGAGTGAGCCGGAAAATCAATATTTTCCATCGTCACCGCAGCTTTCCGCGACGATTCTTCACGTTCAATTATACGTGAAACAATACGCGTGACACCTAACCCACTCGCATATATATATGAAGATAAATCTTGCTGAAATTGCCACGGCACACATTCGGAATTATTTAAGTATACATTTAAGGAATGAGTCGCCTCGCTTCGTGCCAGAGTTCGTCTTGAGTGTTTGGCTTGCGTTCGAATGAACGTTTACAATGCTTCGGTGGTAAAAATAGAAAAATTATTAAACAATTCGACTCTTTTTTGAATGAGAGATAATGTGTTTTTTTGTAGTATATTTTGACGTATACCCATGTCTTTATTTACATTGTATTTACGTTCCAAAAACTACAATGTAAAAAATATATGGTAGCAATATATAATAAAAATAATATATAAATTTTATCATTATATTATATGTTATTTGGATGGGACTTCCATTTTCAAATATACTTTATAAAATATATCTAATACAAAAATGCTCATTTAATTACTATAATATAATTATATACTGATGTTATCCGAATCTTCTCATTATGACGTAATAATTTTTTTATTTATTTTTACATCGAATCAAGGTGAAACAAATAGTATAAAAAATATTCAGTTTTTTTTTTTTGGACCACGTTTCTTCGAAACCTTATAAAAATGGTTTAAGGCTTAGCTTAAAAATATATATGAAAATAGAAACATTTTTTTCATATTATATATTTTTTACAACAAGCGTATTCAAACAACTCAAATATTCTTCAAATTTTACGAACATGAAAAAACACATATTATATTATAACAACCCACATTCCCACGCATATTCTTTTTAACACGCCAAAATCTATATTTGAAAATGTCACATTCCAAGAACGGAAGAGCCACGCACGCGTACACGTGTAAAAGCGACACACGAAAGGAAAAAAAAAAACAACCACCGACCGGAACGCGCGAAAAAAGAAAACAATAAAGCAAACGACGAACACGCCTATACATACACACACACACACAAATGAAAAGCGATAAATAAAAATAACACAAGGGAGCGGAAAACAATACGAGCGGCCCGCGAATAAAACACCGCGTGCCGGGCGAAAGATAAAAATGTAATTAATTCCCACTTTAATAAAGTAATAAATTTTGCGGCGCTTCGCTTTTCCGCGTTCTCTCGTTACACTTGAATCGTACTAAATTACAAAGTTCATATTGCTCGAACGGCCTGCGGTGAAAACTCTCTCGCGCGCTCCCCCCGAAAACATTTCGGAAAATTCTGTTGTACAGCTTTAAATCAGTCGTAACTCTATATTCGAACCGTGTGTGATGTGTATGAAATGAACGTGTGCGAGAAGGTTTCGTTTAATGTGCGGGGTTGTATGGTTCCGATCGTGACGAGTGTGTTATGTAAAATGTTGGGTAATGTTATAGTTCAAGTGTTTATTTTGCTCGGAGGTAATTGAAAATTTAAAGTTTGTAGAGAAAGGCGATTGTTTTATTATCATGATTTTAGCTTCCTAATTGTTGTTTGTTTTAGTTTAGTTATTCTAATATTATAAAATCATATTTTCTGGTATTATATTTTTTGATGTAATGTAAAAAATAACAATGAATATATATAAAAAAAATCTTTCAGAGAAAACTGAAATAGCTTAATTGCAGTTTGTGTGTGATTGGCGAAAATAAGATTGATTTTCTATGCGAATACAATGATGAGTTTGCAAAGATTTTGAAATAAAGAAAATTGCACAACCATCTTTTCTGATTCTTCTTATTCACTTGATTCCAATTCTTGAAACTTTTTTCAGTTTCAAACAAAAAGAAAACTAAAAGGGAAACCTATACAGATTATATAAAAAGTATTGAAGCACTAAAAGACATCAAAATTAAAGAGAAATTAACAATAAAACATATACGCCCTGTCTTCTTTTTACATGATTTCAAATAACATGTTTTAATGAAGAAGAATTCTTTTTTACACGGTTTTTTCACTTAAATACGATTTGAAAAAAAAATATTATTCTCCCACAATGTTAAGATTCGGTGCAAGTCAGTATATTCTTATAATTATATGTTTGTAATTATAGTTTTTAAATAACAATTTTTAATGGTTTAATATGGCAATTTTTTCATATTCATTTTTTGTATATTTGGAAGGAAGTTCTATCCAATTATATTGAAGGAACCAATTTATAATTTTTATGCGGTCACTATACTTTATTCAAAATAGTCTCTAAAACGTATCTCCCATCCAAAAAGAGGATTGCATGTACAATCCTAAAATAATTAAAAAATAAAAACATCTTCCGAAATCCATTCACCATTCAACACTTACACTTCCCATCGACCGATCCGACCCACCCGGCTCTATCCGTACAACCCAATCTACCGAAAGTTCGCATCCGAAACAATCACGATAAAATTTCCCTAAATAGCCCCATCCGAAACGAGCTTTCGACACAGCCCATCCCTCGCCAGAACAAGGCACGTGCACGCGCGTATGCGGAAAAAGCTCCTCACACAAACGCACGAACCGCATCAATCAATCAATCATCGCCGACAACGGCCTCTAATAAAATGATGGACTGCTACATATGGCGCGACATTGCTTTCGCATCCGAAAACTTCCAGAGCTTTCCGGGCTTATGGCGTGTGTGTGTGTGTAATCGTCGTGTGTAAGTTCGCGGAAACTCGCGCGGTGGTCACATCAGTTCGCAAAGTGTTTTCAGGCAGCGCTCTTTATGAGTTCATATTCGCGCGGAAGGGATTACGTTTATTGTGCGCTTGGTTATTTTTAAGTGGGCTCGAGTTTATGAAAGTTTCGTGATTCACGATTTTTAATTTCGACGAGTGAAGTGTTCGCAAAATGATCCTTACCGATTTATTTCATTGTTCTGTTGCGAAAAAATATTTCAAGTAATAAAATTAAATGAGACAAAATGATTAAATAGATGAAAGGTTGGATTACGATCTTGAAAAAAAAACCTCGTAGTTCGAAATTGACAATATAGTTTTTATCAATACATACTTTCCGTCTTTATTCAATAAAATACAATTTTTTTATACTCAACCGTTATTACAGTTTTTTAACATAAAATTCAACATTGCAAATTTATTTTCTATATTTTTCAATTTTTTTATGATTTCATGAGAATATATTTATGATGAAGTAACCTTAGGGATAGTTTAAAGGTTTTTTTGGTACTTTTAGGTTGAAAAAATTTTTGATTATACGAATGAATTTGACAATGGTATTCTGGATGAAAATAAATTTAAGGGTAGTTTTAGAACATTTTAGAGATGGATTGGGATTGAAAGCATTTTTTTGGTGTGGGGATGAATTTTGAAGACGATTTTATGAATTTTAAATTCATTCTTACACCCAAAAATGCCTTCAACTTAAATCTACACTTAAATTTATTTTTCCATATACATGGGGAAATAAATTTTCAAGAAATCACAAAGAAATTAAAAAATGAAGAAAACAAATTTTCTTTATTGAATTTAATGTCTAAAACATTGAATTTCAAGTGTAAAAATTGTTTAGATTAAAAATCAAAACGAAAACCCATAAAAAACAATTTCCAAATCAAACCAACACGTCCTAACGACCACACCTACAAAGAAAACACCAATGCAGCACAGCCAAGCGTAAAACAAGCGTTTCCCAAAACGACCACAAATCCACACACACACACGTTTGCAACTAGCCAAAGCTAGTGGAAAAGCAGTGGCGGCAAACTATTGAATTCGCAGGGGCGCTGACTGGCGTTTCAGGACATGATTAATGACCTCGCCCATACGTAGTCGCGTAATTAAACGACCCCGTAAACGTGGTACGTGTACGTGGACGGGAACGCGTACGAAAAACACACGCGACCCACTCGCTGCTGCACGATGTGTATTATAATTGCTGGGGGTTCGGAAAGATCGCACCTGGATGAATTCAGACGGAAAAATATTCAATTATGAATAATGTGCATGGGGCTCTTGATGGAATGGTTATTTTCCATTATAATACGTCGACTGCAGAACTTTGTCTGAATGTAATAATACAAGCTTAATAATAGGAGAAAATGAATCTTTTTGGTGGTTTTTTCCCATTAGAGTGAAGTAGATGGACGGTCTGCTCACATATACTTATCATAATTGTAAATGTGTACTCTAAGATTCAAACGTGTTTACACTTTTTTGAAATTGTATAACAATTACTTTCACTTTTTTTAGTAAAATTAAACATAGGAGGTTGGGTAAAAATCCCATTTTTCAGACAGAAAATACTTAACGTATTAAACAAACATGTATTTAAATTACAATCATAAACGTGAAACATTATATAATTTTAACACAGTGTAACAATTTCACTACAAATTATCGATTGATAGTCAGTAATAAGTATACATGTATGTAAGTGTATCGGTCATTTGCGCAGCTTTAATGGAAAAGTACCTCTTTGTCCTCTTAATACTTCAATGAAACACTCATTAAATTTCCAATAATAATAATACAATATCCTCCATAATGATCAAAAACTCGCGAAAAAATGGCGTCAGCTCAAACGGCCATGAATACGAAAGCGTAAGTTGCGCGCGCTTCCGCGTCCGCATATAGAATTTCCTCAAAAAAAAAATGACAAATTTTCCAACCGAGACCTAAAGGACGAAAATAAAGAGCGACCCGAAAAAATACACCGTAAACAATATACGAGGATTTTACGCGTGCAAAATTATTCACACGGAGATGGCCCGGCCAAGATTGATGGATGGCGGCGGGCAATGGATGCGGTGTGCGTCGTCTTGACGCCTCTCCGTGCCGCTACATTTGACGTTCCATTTTTACGCTCTACTCATTTTAATGACGGCTGAGATGGTAGAAAAAGGTCGACGGGTAATATGGACAAAGTGTTCGAGCTTATCTCGGTGCTCACTCTCGATTAATTCTAGAACTAGGCTCCCGCGCCGAGTTCGAGTCGCGAAAAACGCGTCGACTGTTCGCGTTAGTTTTGTGTTTTGGAGTTAATGAAGTATGTTTAGCTTTGTGTTTTGAGGCGGTTGGTTCGTTTGGGGATTGCAGCGAGTCCGTTTCGAGAACGTTGGAGGTTTTCGGTAGAAAAAGTAATATGTACAGTATGACACTGAAAAACAAGAATGAAAAAGTAATGGTTGGTTATTCGATGTGAGGGAACTGTATATCATATCATCGCTTCGGATGATGCCTTACGATCACTTAAGTATCCCGTTTAAATATTACAAAAAAAAATTAGTAATATTAGTTTTAGACTGGAAGAACGTATTCATCGAAGAAAATGCCATCTACCGAGCGTAGTTGTCAAAAAATGTCAATTTGAATTCCTGTTTCTTAAACAGAGGTTAGTGGTCCGATTTTTGTTAATATGTTTTTTTTCTGTTGAGTTCTTTGTATTTTCAAAAGTTCCTCTTTTTGTATGTCAACTTAAATATGATACAGTGATAGTTTGGCTTCAATTAGGAACTTATCATGCCATAGTAGTATATTTATATACTCTATATCCCCTATATATAATAGCGGATTTCTGTGTGTCTGGCTGTGTATCTGTGTCGATGACGCTCGCGACTTTAAAACGACGCGTCGATCCCCTACATATAATTCTTCGGGCATATAATACGGGTAGCCTATATGTTACAAACAAATATTATGACAAATGAACTATTTTTATTTTATTAATTAAATATTAAATATTCAAATCAGGTACACAATTCGGGTTTTCACATTTTATCGTTTTTCGTTTCTTAACAAATCCACAGCCGTTGTTATTAACATCGGGCCTATATACTAGTACATATATAAAAATGAATCGCCATTTGGTGTCGTGTTAAAACTCAAAAACGGCTTGACCAATTTGGATTTTTTAATTTTGTTCACTTCAACTAACGGTGGTTTACAAAGAAAAATAATAAGGAAATTCTCAAAGAAAATCTAAAAAAGAATATAAGTAATTTTGTATGGAAAAGTACACCGCCGTGCTGCGCCTCGCCGCGTATTGATTGTGGTGTGGGCAGAACGCGTGTTCACAATGGGAACCGGAAACGGGAATTGGGAACCGGCGTGTGCAAAACGCGTGAAGGGGTCAATTCGACAGAGGTCAATCCGTCAGAGGTCGATCCGTCAGGGAAAAATTTGTCAGGAGCCAACCCGTCAGGGATCAACCCGTCATGGGTCAACCTGTCAAGGGTAAATCCGTCAGAGTCAAACCGTCAGGGGCCTAGCTATTAATCATATCAAGCTGTTATAATACAGACTGGCAGGACAACGTCTAACGGGTTAGGATAGTTTTTTATTAAAAAAAATGATTAATTAATCAATGTTCTTATCAAAATGATATTTAATTATGAAAAAAATACTTTATAAATTAAATTAAATTCTGGTTTTCAATTCGCGCCGACTTTGCTGGAACCTAGTACAAATTTCCTTTTTCATCATGTAAAATGATGAGCGAAAACGTTTTGAATTAGATACAAAAAAATGGAAAAAAACCTTAACTTTTCGTACAGGGTATAGTTTGGTACGTCAAAAAAACCGGTTAACCACACCGAAAGGACAGCGGCTGCGCAAATTGAAGGTAAAACGCTAATTAAAACCTTTTCAGCGCCTGCAGTTGTGCGAGAAACGCAAAATAGAAAATTAAACCTTCAGTCGCACAATGCGACGCGATAATAATATAAAAAATGTACAAAAAGGGGTACGATGCCACTTATAAGGAAAAAAGCTTTGGACGAACTTGTTCCTTTTTTGAACCTAATTTTCTCTCGAGTTTATATAGAACAAAAATATAAAATAAAAGTATTTCATATTGGCAACACAAGTGAATCTAATTAAATACGCTTTTGGCTTTTTTCAATTTTCATTGCTAGTACGTGACGCTGTTTACGCTATTGAAGCTATCTTTTATTTTTTTCTCCAAACAAAAATAAAATAACAAAATATTTAATTAAATACATATTAAATTTTTTTATCAAAAGGAAACTTAATTCAATGTTAACGACTTGTTCATATATACTTAATTCACATGTATTCAAATATTTTGAAAATATAACTAAATATTTTATATTATACTCTTAATACATATATTCGTCCATATTCGTATTAAATGAATGTTAATTTATAAAATAATCATAAGAAACCCACATAATTATCGAAACCGGAATATAAAAAGCTGATTCCGATGAAAAGCAAAAATAAAGATTTTTTTCTTATTTAGACGGATGTTTTTACGAATTCGTTCCGAACAATTCGAACACGTATCGACGCTTTCACAAAAGGTTTTTCGCAGTTTCTGCCGGAAAACTTCCGGAAAAGCGCGTCGCTCGCCAGTCGGTCATTTCGTGCAATAAATCATCGAATCTATTTTCGCGTTAGACTCGCATCGTCGTATGTAAAGGAAACGTAGGCAAAAATCCATATTTTGTACGTACTAAGCCCTTTTGTATCGCTCACGAAAGCCACACTGTGCCAAAAACCGACCTAGAACATTATAATGCCCTTTCTTCTCATAATGTACGACATTGGGCATGAGAAATTCGTTCAAGCTTCCATTTGGTTTATTTGAATTGTTCGTGTTTTATTATTTGAATTACATATATACTTTCATAATACGAAGATATTTTTCATCAGAATAATGGACTTTTATACAATCGATGAAAAAGTTTTTCCTTTGAATTAAATTTAAATATCAAAGCTTTTCCGTCATCTAAAAGGTTTATGTATCATTTTTTGGAATCTTTTCCGTTGAAATATTATCAAAAAGAAACTGCAATGTACTGGAGACGTTTCTTCGTCTCTGCAAAGGACTCGTTCACCCGCTCGGTGATCCTGCGATAGGCTAAGGACCTCTAGACCAAATTCTGCCCTGGGAACGTCTCAAAAGCACAAGTTTTCCATCGAGCACTGGATTTTCGTTGGTAATTCAATTTAGTCCCTGAGTCGCGAATAACTTCTCCGTCGGCGGCCACTTAAAACCCCTTTCGTCCGGTAACTTCTTAATTCACCAATAAGACGATTCTGTTCATCGAGACGAAGAATTCCCAAAGATATTTATTTTTGGATATAAATAATTTTCAGAAATCGTTATATTGAAATGATTATTAATTGAAACATAATATTTGATTAAAAATTCCAATATTTATCAAAGTATATATTTTTAATTTTTGAATTGTTGATAATCAAATTTAGTTTCTTTCCCTTTTTTATCAAATTGTTTGAATTCATAAATTAGTATTATTTGAAAAAAAAAAAAATAAA
>JAOXNN020000021.1:7560561-7593484 GCA_028571205.2 Hydropsyche betteni
TCGACTGTTAACGTTTGCACTGCTAAATCCCGTGTTTGATCAATCACGGTTTCGATGTGCGTGTACACGATTCGCTATATTTAATTACTATGTAAGATTATATAGGTATATATATCAAAGATCTCAAGATGAATCCGGAGGCTTTTCAGAATAAATTCTTGTTTTATTTTTCATCGTGCTTAATTATTCAAAGCCAAAGCGAAAATTTGATCTCGTTTTTTGCCAAGTCCTTAAATGCATGATTGTTTGTTTTTGTATTTAATTGCTACTAAGTTGTGCAAGAGATAATTTATGAAGTGCTGAGTAATTAAAAATATATAGCTTATTTGAAACATCAACCAAAAATATATTCAAGTTTAACAAATATTTCTTTGATTACGCAAAATTCTTAGCCAAAATTTACTCTTTAATATTATTTCATATCATCAAACGTTACAATAATAATATTCTCTAATACGAAAAAATGAAAGAAGACATCTACACACAAAAGGAACAATCATTACGCCCTTGTACACTCTACTATCATAGAACAAAACAAACGAAAACGCAATAACGCGCCATTTATTTTCCCCCCGCATATACAATATACAAACTAATTTGTGCTTCGTGATTGCCCCGATCGGTTCGACTAGATATGATCGATGCTGAAACTCCCCATTAAAAATATATTTGCTATCGCTTTCGTACCGAAAAAATGTCCGAAAAAAATATATACCAAATCCGTATAAAGCACACACTATACGAGGCGAAAATGTGGGTTAACACAAAATCAATACGCGCCCAATAAATAAAAATCGCGAAATGTGTATGTCGTTGTTACGACAGAATGGCACACAACTCGCATATGTAATAATTCTGTTATGATGAAAGAGGATGTACATAGCAATATGTTGCATTGCAGATGCAATTGCACGCACCTGTGCAATGCTGTAAGGTTTTCTCGAGAATTTTCCGTATATGCATTAAGGGATAAGATTTACATAATGCATATAAAATATCAATAAAGAATTCTTTTTACGTCGCTTTGATCATACATAAAGCATAATTGATGATTTTATATTCAAATCAAAATGTAATAACTAAAATGAAATATTATTTATAACAAAAATCTTCAAAAATATCTGATTTACAAACGAGCCTACCACAACAATAATAACCATACCCATTAGCGAAGCCGGAAAGGCTAGGAGCAGTGCCGAGTCTAAAAACAAATAAATTATATCGAAAGTGTAGGCGTATTCGATATGGAAAAATAAACGGCACGTTTTTGTAGCGAACAGAAAACAACGCGCTTTTAATGCGTTCGCCCTTTTTCCCGCTCGTCGTTTGCCCGTTACGTTTGTCCCCTGCGGTTTCGGCGGGAAAATTATAATATCAAAGGTCACGTACGCGAGTTTTCCCGTCCGCGGCCGTTTTCGCAATATCTAATATGTCAAGAAGTATTCTTTTATTTTCCTATGTATGAAATATTATATAAACTCCAGACGTGTAGAGTATTCATAGAAATATATATTTTATATGATTTTTTTTTCAATTTTAATACTATCTAAATATAAATCCACAGTTAGAATTTGTAAATGAATCAAAATTGATTTAATCATCATCAATATTGTAAGTGATGTGGTTGATATTACAAAGATCTATCCTAAGAACATTGATACGCTATTTCAATTATGGATGAAATAATAATGAATATTACGTTTTCCAAAAATAATATAGTATCCATAAATAAAACAAAACAAAAAGATAAAGCTTTAAGTATAATTGACAATATAAATTAATGGGAAATTTCCGGGCATTCGGTATACATGAGAACTGTAAGGATTTTATTGTAGGCCGCTTTTAAGTGTGTGAGAGAAAAGCCCGAGTAGGGCCGTTTTGAATATTTTTGTTTGTTTTTCTTTTTACTTGGCAGCCAGAGAGAGAAAGTAATATATAAAAAAAAATTGACATGGGGCCACCAGAATGAAAGGTTAAACGCGTAATCCTCTTGGCATTATTCAATAATCCCGAGTTGTATCGATTTTTACTTATGAAGAAACAAATTTATACTGCGTAATAACTTTTTGGTCCGATACTTTTTTCTGAATTTAAAATATAAAATTTTACTCAATATTACGAGGAAATAAAAATATTTTACCCTTTTATTAATAAAACTGATAAATTTAATGTGTTGATATAAACTGATAAATAATAAAAATATAGTACTCAATAATATCATAGATCAGTTGGTTTTTTCGAAGGTAAAATGTGAAAATACCATAGATAAAAATTTATAATGGATATATTTTAAATACATACACTAGAAATAATTCATCACAGACCCAAAACCCAACCGGAAAAAATACATGATACATATTAAATACCGATCGCGTTTTTTATTCACGTGTAATACATTTTTTTTCGGTTTGGACCTCCAGACACTGTGCGGTTTGCGTATTCCCTTGATACATCCGAGCATATAAAATACTGTTAACGAACAGAGAACCTTCGCTTTTTTTGTTTTAATACCCACATACACACACAGGGCTATACGTTTTTCTCACCTTGGAAGGCGAAACGAGAGCGGGAAAAAAATAAAAAATGGAAAACTTATTACGGCGATATTTTGTCTCGCCAAGAAGAGAGGGAACAGAAAAAAAACTGTTAAAATATTAGCCACTTCGAGGCGAGCGGAAAATATCTCCCGCGCGGAAAACCATTACGGCCACCGCTGAAAATGGATGAAAATCCGTATAAAATTTCCATTAAATAAAACGTCACTCGGTGAGGAAAAACTATCAAGTGTTATCTATCATCGCAACGCGTGTTTAGGGGTAGCACATTGTCCTCGCGCCAGCCGGTCAAATTGCGACCAGATTTTCCAGGGGAATCTTTCAGAAAATTGCTGAAAAAATCTTTTTCGTGTGTGACAAAAATGTGGGAATTTTCTGTCTAGTTCTCACCGATGGGAATATATTTTTAGACATTTTTTAATAGATTTCTAAAAAATAAATTAATGATCGTTATACATTATCGATATTCAATTTAAAAAAAAAAGTTTTGGTAATTTTTTAATGAAAAAAATTGTGTACTGTGTATTTATGCAAAAATATAACTGTTAGCTTTCAAAAAAACACCGCATGCACATTTCAAACAAATTTTTATCCGATCACCATAATTGGTAGTGTAAACGAGCGCGAACGCAAACAAACCCGACAAATTATGCAAATAGTGCTTCAATTAGAAACGACACCAACCGCTGACGGGAAAAAGAGAAATAAATAACAAAAAAAAACGCCCGACACGAATTTTCATATTCATAAAGCTAAACATTGTCGTTTGGGCGCTTTGTGCCGCGCAACAGACACTCTTTTTACGACGGCGTTTTTCGAAAAAAAAAAAGAAATAACACCGAAATGTTAGGCCATTGTTGGCGCTCGTTTCTTTTGACAGCAGACGGAGGTTTTTCACCACTGTCGCCGCGAGGATTGTGCGCATTTTCCGCTGTTTGACGAAAGCCTCCGTGATCCTGGAGCCGGAGAATGATTTCGAAAATATGTCAGAAAGTGTGCGGCGTGGTTGATGATGGAAAAAAATCGATGTCGGTTTCGGGGAACGATGCCAATTTGTTCCGGTCGAAGTTTCGGAGTCGGCTTTTCAAAGGGTCGTTAATCATTCGATCGAAGTTTAGTTTTGTCGATTGTGATGGATTTTATAATGTTATGTGTTTTCGGTAATAAACGATTTTCGAATGATAAAGGAAAATTTTAATTTAAGTCGAATAAATTATTTTAAATTGAGATTTTATGAATTTATATCGTATCTATAAAACGGATCGTTTATTTTAACATTGCCATTTTGGCAACGGTATTGGAATTTTAAATAAAAAATTTAAATTATTAGATTGTATCAGAAAAGTCCTTGGCCGTATTCTAAATGGGTCAGTGTTAAGTTTAATACAAAAATATCTTTACTTATCAACTAAACTAAACAATATCAACTTAAATCTATTCCCACAACTTTATATAATAAAAATAAAATTTAACTAACCTCCAGCTCCAACACCAACCGGAAAAGACGTTGACGCCAACGCGTAGCAGTAGTGGAAAATCACAACGTAGAAAAGCCTTAGCCTTATCAGTCCAAAGATATGATGAGGCGACAGCATTGTCGGATGAGACCATCTCCTTTTTCTGAGAGTCCCCATTTTGAACTATTTTATTTTATTATTATGTATATTTTTTAAACAACGATCGACCCGACGATCAGTTATCTCGCGCACATTTATTATAATTTTTTTTTTAAACGGATCGCGTTCACGAAAACCACACCGAATCAATTGATCAGCCGATCGAAATCGATATCAATCAATCGAAATTTTACCATTTTTGACATTTGCGATGTTGTTTAATATTTCCCGATTACGCGAAATCACTTGGAAGTTTTACATCGTACATTTTTCAGCGCTCCGCTGAAATTTGCTCGCAATTCATCATGTTTATTTATGAGATGTAAGCGCGTTTGTTTTTATTTTATAATATGTATTTTGAGACTTTCCGCGACGTTTGATTGATGACTGTTTTAAGCTGCTCGTTTTGCTTGCGATATCTGAAAACAAAACAAAAAAATCGCTATTAATAAGTTGAACGATACGTGCCAATAACGTAAATTAAATAAAACCGTGCGATGGTCTTGTACTAATTCGTTTAATTCTTGTGTTAATTCGAATATTGATCGATAATATTTTATTCAAAGAACGATCTTCTTTAATATGAAAGCTAATAATGTGGTAAAAGCTTTTCTCCACTCTGCGGGTATTAAAAGCTCGTGTTAAATTTTACACTCTTATATTCTTGTATGTGAAAATATTGGGTTATTTTTCTCTTATGTTACTTTGTATCCGTTCAAATAAAAGCAATGCATTGCTTTTATCCTCTTATCCATAATACATACATTAACAACTTTCTTTCTTTTTTAATATACATAGTTCTTCGAAGTTTCATAAAAATACCTCAAAATAAAATAATAAAAACCTAAACATGTAAATAAATTAACCCATAAAACATTACGAGAAAAAAGAAATTGAAACGAGAAATTGGATCACAGACGGAACTAAACAAGAAAAAAAATTATAAACACTCCATAAAAAAGCAACAAAACACAAAACCCTCGAAGAAAACACACCTCATACAATTGCGCGGACTCATTTCGTTCAATTACGTGGCACTAGTACTCGTACGGAACGTGCAATGAAACGCCGGTAAAACAAATTTCAAACACCTCGCAACGTACAATCCTTCTTTGGCGAAATAGCAATGGAGTTCACAAAGCGACTCTCAAATTAAAATTAAAACAATTCCAACATCACGTAACGAAATTTCTAAGAAATCTGCGACTTTCACGCGCCGCCGAACGCGCTCCAGCACTATGCGACGTTAAATTTCAATTAATAAATTAATTAAACATTAACGCCGAGGCCTCTAGACTCCCGTGTATAATACAAATTGTATTATATATGTAAAATAATAATGATTCGATTATTCGACGCATTAATTAAGAGCGGCCCCCCAAGAGAGAGAGTGCGCCCCGTACCACGGTTAACTTTCGCGTTAACTTTGTTCGCTCGCGTCTTGTTCGAAACTTTTCTCGATTTTCGCTTTTCGGAAGTCTCGAGCGTTTAATTTTCGCCTTGAGAAATTTTTGACAATTCGGGTCGTTACCGTTCGTTCGTTAATTAAAATTGTACTCGATCGATGCATTGTTTGGGCGGTCAAAATTAGCGTATATTGACGAGGCGAAGATGAACTTTTCGACGAGTCGCGTATTAAATTCGTGGCCTTTGTTGATGGTTTCTCGTGTGGCAATGTGAGGTTTTTAGTTTGAGGTCTCGAATGTTTGATTTAATTGGAACGTGTGCTTTCGCAGAAATTATTATTAATTTGTGTTTTGCTTAGGCTCGTTCGTTGAATTTCTGGGAAGTTCGTTTTGTTGTGTTTGAGTGATGTTTTATTATTTATGTGCGTGTTTTGGTTGTTTGTAAGTATTTCAACAGCATTGCGTCCTAATTATGAATTTACATTTATATTATAATAACTAAAAAAACACTTGAAACGTAATTTGGGATCGGTACAAATCTTATTAATCCATCGAAATGAAAATATTTCGTTACATATGATTGTAAAATTAAAAAAAAATATTAAACACATACAAAAGAATGAATATAGTTAAAAGTCTAATATTTTCACCGGGATAATAATAAAATTGATACTTCAATCGGATTTGCACCATTATCGTTTCAACGCACAAAATCCGCTTACGAAATTCAACGTTCCGAATTCAAAAATCATTTTTCAATTCTGAAAAAAGTTTAATACGAAAAACCGCATTCTACGAATGGAATAATTGAAATGAGATTTCGCGCGTATCAGACGCCAAAACTGCAAACTGCACATAATCGGGAAGCGCTTTGTCGAACAATATTTGGATTGCGAATCGGCTCTTTGCGGAAAATTTAAACACGAAATGGGCACGTGGCCAAAGGCCTTCGCTTTCCGGCCATGAGCGGGTAGCGAAAAATAAATAAAATTGCACGAAGAAAAAACACGTACGAAAAACAGAAAGACGGAATTTAAGCGCGCTTTTAAATTGCGTTCGAAGCTTTGGCGGGAGTTAAGGCCAAAAATTTCCGCGACAAATACAAAATTTTCGTATTCGTTTACCGCTTTTTTTGGCGAGGTGTGACAGATTTATGGCGTTTTCGGAAACACTGGACGTTTTTTGGTGTGTTGCGCATAAATTTTTAAACACGGTCTATGGAAATGCGTTGCGTGGAATCTGTTCAAAATATACTTCGGTTAATAATGAAAGAAATATTTGATTTATTCCATCATAATTTATATGTTTTCTTGAGTAAAAATCATGTTTAATTTTAAAAAAGATTTTATATGATTGGCCTAATTTTCATTGAAAAATTATTCATATGAATACGTTATTGTTGTTAGAATCCTTACGAATTCCCTTACATTATTACATTTCAACGAATCAAACAAACAAATCTAAATATACATGAACAAAATCAAACGAAAAACAATTCCAATGATTTTCACAAAAAATATGATCATCCAAAAAGAAAACAACCATAATTTCTATTGACATACGAGCATTTCCGAGAGCCACACGACTCTTTCGACGAGCCGTGGAATAGAAGCGAATCGACTCCGGAGAAAAAACGTCAAAAAAAGGTCGAAAAGTTACCAGCGCGATAGTTGACGAAAAATCTCGACAGAAAGAGCGAACAGGCGAAAAAAAGCAGCAAAGAACAAAAAGACGAATCTATCCGTTGGGGAATGCGCGAATCAATCAACGTCGTGCGAGAGCGGCCCAGTGTTTACATTCCCACGTAGAAAAAGGCACCGAAAAAAATGTATATATATGTATACGAGGGAGATAGAACCAAAATGAGCAATATTTATGTTTCTAATAATTTGATTTAAAAAAAAAATCAATGATAGAAATTAAGCAAATTTATTGCGTTCAATAAATGAATGTGACGGTTCATTATTTAGGACGGTTACTATAAGCTTGAGACTATAAGGAAAAATCTTTTTATTCGAATTTTTTTACACGGTTTCGAAATAACATGGTTCAAGTAAAAAAATTTACGCTATTTTTTTACTGTTACATGGTATAAAAATATCTATATTATTATGCCACAATATTAAAATCCGGATTAGACCAGTATACAATTATAGTTATTAAATGAAAATTTTCGATATTTTTTATGATTTCACATGACGAAATTTTGCCATTTGTACCATTCAACATTCATGTTTCTAATTTTTTTTTAAATATTTTTAACAAATTCCATTAAACAGACAAATATATAATATGTGTATAGCTAGTTTCGATCCAGCTCACCTCATATATGAAAATGGAAGGAAACAGAAGGAAACGAGCCGGGATCAATGGAATGCCGAAGTAGAAAGTGTTTGTTTGTAAAATATTCCGCCAATCAAAAATATAAAGACGTGAAATATACGCTTCGGCTCGGTAACGAACGGGTCGTATAACCCAGTATTAGGATTCCGGGTCACGTGTGTATTTCCCCGTAGCGAGTCCTGGATTGAATATTATTCGGGGGCGGTTGAAAATTGCTGAAAAAAATGTTTTCCGACCGTATAAATGTGTGGGTAAAATGTGCCTTTTCTTAAAGTGCTTCTGATAAATTCGGAAAATTGACGTATTTATAGATGAAACTTTTTTCTTTACAAGGACGAAATGAAATTTTCATTTAAGTCATATAACCGATAATCTTCATATAAAATCTCTATATAATATAAAAATTTCATAAGTAACAAATTTATATAGGAACTCGATAATATAAACTTCATAGCAACATATAAATAACTCTTAATCTTATCGCAATGATTAATACGTGGATATTTAAAAATAAGCAATACAATAAAGACGTCGAAAACTTTCTCCACGTATTGTGTAGCAGTCGTAACATTCTCTTATCGCATAAATAGGAACACAATTTTTCATGCGGAAGCCCCGTATATGGAAATATAATATCAATGAAAAAAACGAAGCAAAAACCCTCGAGTTTCGTGATTGAAACCTATAAAATTATACAATCAAATTTTTATTCATTTCACCAGTCCAACGGAGAGACTCCACGCGATGTTGGAAAGCAACTTCACTTCGTGCCTTGTAGATAAATGAAGATAGCAACCCGCGAGTACGTACAGTAAGGAACGAAAAAAAATGTTAATGTATCGCGTATATAATGTATTATATTGTGTGTATGAAACACGGCGTTCGTGGAAATGTATCACGTGTAATTTCCCACGAGGAAAACCCGGTTATAAAAGAGTCGTAGAAGTAGCGATACCCGCATAAGATAATTCTATGGATTTGTTCGTAGACGCTTGTCGAACTCCGTTATAGGATACCACTTTTTGTATGCAACGATTCGTATATAAATTGAATTTGATATGATACGTTTTGATGTGATGTGTTATAGGCGTGAATTTGCTTAGAAAAACATATAAAGCATGTACAAGTATTATATAATATATGAAAATATACCATATTATGTTTCTTTGATGTAAACCTTAAATTGTTTTTCATCAAACGGAAAACTTTCGGAGCTCTCATATGTATGTACGCTTTATGAGCTGTGTCCGTGAAAATTGTATACAAAGGCCACTTTTACGACCCATAGCGCTAAACTATTGTCATACAATGAATTATTCATCGATAATAAAGTAGACGTTTATTCGTATAATTTCACTTTTTTTCGTTCATGAAATATAAATTACACCCGATCTTTTACTCATCGACATATATCGGCGCGAAAATTCCCATTCTAAATTTTAATCTGAGAAACGCTAGGCGCGGAGTGCATTTTCTTTAAAACGATCTCTAACACCATAAACACGTTTTAAGTACGGCAAAAGCACTCCAACGAAAGACCCATACGACTTAACAGCCTCACCAATTGGTTTAAAGTTCGAAGAGCCGACCGTTCTCAATAGATATGGTTTTCTGATAATGTCATCAGATGTTTTATATTTATTGTTATGATTTTTATTTTCGAAAATTACGCCTTCCTTCTGAACAACGTAATATAACCATAAATACTTTCATCGATTTTATTAAGAATTTTCCGAAAAATATTGATGTATTATTCTGGAATTAAAAAAAAACTGAAATGTGTATACTAAGTATTTTTCATATGATATTTATAATATTACATATTCAGATATATTATGGTGAAATGTTCAAAATACAAGGACGAAGGTCGTGTCAAAACTTTGACGAAGTAGTACGTTCGCGTTTTCAAGGGTTTCCTCATATTTTTTTCGTTCCGCTAACGTCTTGCGGTGAATATTCGGAAAACATATTCAAATCGAATTTCCAAAGAATCCGGTATATCAAAGTTTTCCCCCAGCGAACTGACGGAATGACGAAAAATATATGCTAAGCAGATTTGCGCATTATGTTCGCGACAATCGAAAGCCTCTTTAGAACGAATGTGCCTAATTGTCTATTTAAATAATCGATAGATTACTGAAATTCCGAATCCGTACAAAAATCGAATTGACTAAAAATTTAAGCGAATAATCAAGAACAAGAAGTTCGTTAACGTGATTAGCAATAGTCATAATTTGAATTGTTTTCCAATTCGAAGCAATAGAAGGACTTTGGCAACACAGCCATAGTCTTGAGGAAAATAGCTTCGGCGACGCTTTTCCGGAAAAACATTACGATTGCTCGCAAATAACTTTCGCGCCGAGAGCCGTGAATCCCCGCAAAACAGGGCTGGATTTAACTTCGCAATTTGTTCTAAGACGAGACGAGTGAAAGCGAATAGAAGAAGCCCGCGAAAACCACGCACGATTTCAAACAAGATACTCGTCATTTGTTTATAAATATTTACATATTGCGCAAACAGTAATAATTCCGAAAACAAAAATTAATAAGTATAGTAATATGTAAGTAATTAATAAGTAATTAATAATGTAAGTAATTAATAAGTAAGTAATATGTGAAAATTTTGATATTTAATTGATTCTAAGAACATTCGTCACCTTTGTACTTTGGTATCCTTATACTTATACTATCTTTGACATCTTCACTCTTCGAATTTCAAACAAGCAGATGCAACGAACTTCAATTTGAATTCCCAACATCAAACACAAAGAGAAAGCTATTCCGAACCGTAGAAAATCACACAATTTCTTAACGACAAACGATTCCGTCCAACATCCGCTACCTCTACCGCGAAATGCAAAGCACAATGCACGAATTGTAAACGGAGCAAAGTGCATTTTCCTCCTTTGCTCACATAGCACACTTTAAAACACACAACACACACCCTGACAGGAATTCCTTATACTTTAGAGCATCTCGAACTAAGACTACGTACGACACGTGTGCGAAACACGCTCCAGGTGAAATTCCTTATACGTTTCACCTGTTAAATGGATGCAGATGGATGTCGCCCATCATGCCGCAGGATCCTCGACTAAAATACGGTATCTCGCAATGTCGGGATTTGCATACAATTAGCGCTGGGTGCCCGTCTTGCGGCTGTACCTATGATAATAAGTTTGAGAAGCGCTGGAAGCTCTACGCCCCATACTATGGAAGGTTTCATGGCGTGTGTGTTCCGTTCGGTTGTGCAACTTTCGTCGCAAATTGAATTTCATACTGGTGTAGTCGGGAGCGCGTATTGAATTAATGCCGTTCGTGCGGTTCGAATCCGTGGGTTTTCCGATGTGTTTTATTTCATTGAGCGAATATTCGATTGAGAAATCGTGTTGGAAATTAACGGAAGTATGTGACGAAAATATTTTCTATTTAAAATTTTGGGTTTTAAAAGTTTTGATTGTATAATATCTTGCTTTGGTAGAACAAATGATATACTAAAATTAGAATGATATTCTTATTCTTATAATATTCTATAAGATTCGATGAATTAATTCATGTTATATTCTGAAAGATGTGAATGAGTAAACTTTTAAATTTAATATCGCTCAGTTCATTTTAAAATTTAGTTTTTTTGTTAGATTTTATAATGATATTTGAAAAATGTGTCTGTACAGTCTTATAACTGGAGAAGAATATGTCATTTCTTTTTTCTGGAAAGATTAATTTTGAGCTACTCAAATTGAAATTTATAAATTTATAAATAGTTAAATATAAAAAAATCAAATGATTCGCTAAAACTCATGAATAAAACTACAATACTACGAACATCATAAAAAATAATTCGTCAGTCTTTATTAAAAAACATTTTTCTGAGAATTTCTCTATACGAATATGATACGCGAAAAAAATATTATACATATCATTCATGAAATTCATTTTCACGCTAATATACCCCCAGATAATCATAACTCATAACAAAATTCTAAACAGGCTGTAATTTTATCGCCACATCAGATTACACGAAAAATTTCCCGGCAATTTTGCGTGAGCGCTCGTAAATTATACGAAAAATCGCGCCGAGCCAAAGAAACTCTACCCGAAAGCATCCCCTAGCTTATATTTATAATATTTTTAATATTTCTATTTATATTTATATAAGGTCTAGGGATGAAATCGAATGAAAGTCGAATAAAGGCTTCGTGAAGGAGACGGCCGTTTAATCGTACGGAAAATCGCGGAATTTCACGTGAGATTGTGCCTAGTACGACACGTGAAAATAAACAGCCGAAAAGTACACGTATATGGGCCTTACGGGGTAGGGCTGTTCAATTTTAGAGCCTCATTACGTTTAGGGAAAGCCATAAGAAGTCGCCCGTATGCGTATAAGTTATAAGTGATGCGTTCGTTGTTCTCTTTGGTAAGAAATTTTCTTAGGCTATTAACCTTTTATGGAATATTTATATTAAAAATTAAATAAATATAATATATCGAATTAATATTTATAATTTTTAGTTAAGGTTTATTCATTTGAATATTAAATATATATTAAGTGAAAGTTCCAAAAGCTATTACAATTGTAACAAATTAAAAAAAAAAAATAACCATTTTGAGTTACCTTGAAAATAGAAATCAGTTTCATATCAAATTTTTGCGAAAAATTGTATTTACAGAACGTCTTATCGTAAAAAATAGATTAAAATTTCATAAAAAATGAGGGATGGATATACGCATATAAAAGTGAACAATTTTCGGGATCCATTCGTCATAATTAAACACGTCTCGAGAGTATTGAACCCTGGTGAGCCTTGTCGATGTTGTAAGGGCGTAAATTTTTCAAAGCCCATTATAATTAAATCACTGCGGCACGTCCATTGTATCTACTTTTTTTCCACATTTCGACACTCGACATGTATGAGCGAAATCCTTTGTGAAAAAATTGTGAGAGTATTAAAAAAAAAATCAGTGATCAAACGCTTTAATGTCGCTTTGATAAAAATTCGATATATTTTTCACGAAAAAAATATCTGTGCTTAAAAATTTTTGTGATATTTTTACAAAATAGAGAAAATTAATTATTTTTTTTATATACTGAATCCAATTGACAAAAATAACGTTATTTTTTATCAAATAGCCTCGCCAGAGTTTCATATTTAAAAATAACAAATAAAACACCACCCGAATACAATCAAAACGATAAAAAACTCTTTCTTCCTCCCAATTAAACGGTCATCACACTTTTTCCAATTCAATCCTTTTATCCTTTCCACAACCGTTCTCGAATCGAGATCGCAGCATTGAGCACACCGATCCGACCATCCGAATACAAACTCCTATTAATTTCATCCACTTTTCAGACGTCTTTTCAGCGGCACACGTGCCTGAGAGCGCATCCGCTCGTTCGGCGCACATAATATAAACCGCTTAAGGGGAACACGTTCGTTTCATCGCCGCAAACATTTCCAAGATTTCGCAGATTCCACGAGTGCATCAGGTGAATGCATTTCGACGAGATAAATGCACATTTGTTGCTCTAATAGCGTCCCATCTGACGTCGCTTTGCATTTCAACGCCGACCGTTTCCGAACGAATTTATTGTACATACGTATAAGGAGAGAGCGCTCGCGAGAAATCCATTATTCGTCGGTGATTTATGTGGCTTTTTTCCCTCTCTTCGTTTTCTATTTAAGATGGAGATAATTGAGGTTTGTTACTGTTTTAGAAAGGACTACGTTTTGTTTTGATTAAAAAGAATAAAGAATTAAGTGCGCTATTTTGTCTGTTATATGTATCTCGTCTTATTGAATGTATTGGTTTAAATCGATCACTGAAATTTAGTTAAATCTCTCAAGGTAAATAGATATACATTTTTATATCAATAAATGATTTCAGAAATATTTTTTTATTGCTATACATTTATGTACAGTCGACTTATGTGTTAAGAAAAAATACTTTATCTTATAATATCAAAGAAAAAAATTGACTTATAATAAATATATAGATTATATAACATATGTTACGCTTCGTTTGTAAAATTGCTAAAATCTCAAACAATATACAATGTAATAATGTTTGAAATTGAACTTTTTCTTTCGTTATCTTTATTTCCATAAACCATCTTATTAATTATCTTGAAATTGTCAATTGTCGTGTTAAATTGGATTGGATTTAACTTTTTTTAGTTTCATGTTCTAATTTTTATTTATTATACAAAGCTAAATTTACGTAAGTTACAAAAAAAAAATGAAAAACAAGTTCGAATGAAGGCATTTAGTTTTG
This sequence comes from Hydropsyche betteni, assembly GCA_028571205.2. Classification (NCBI taxonomy): domain Eukaryota; kingdom Metazoa; phylum Arthropoda; class Insecta; order Trichoptera; family Hydropsychidae; genus Hydropsyche; species Hydropsyche betteni. The sequence continues at coordinate 7,574,758 of JAOXNN020000021.1, forward strand.
AAAAACATCAACAAAACACCTCCCAAATATACGTAGGTTAACGAAAACAGTGGTGGACCGTGTACCTGTAGTTGACCATCTGTTATAAAAACTTACAAACTAAGGTTTTCAAAGATGACAATCTTTCTTATTACAGTTAGTTTAACGCACCCTTTCCGAAAGGTTATCGTCCATAAAAACCTTAATTTTCACGTTTTTCTGAGAGATGGTCAACTACAGGCGCATGCTCATCACTAGTGTCATTACCCTATGTATTCACATACGACAAAAAACTTTTTATGCTGTTGTACACAAATCGTAGCATATAATAATATACGTCATGATATACAATTTCTTTTTTATTTATTATCGGAATCTTCTATTTGATTTAAGCAAAAAAAATCCTTATTTTCGATTTCTCCAAATCAAAAACATCCAACAATCAATTTTCATCACAAAAACCTAAACATATCCTTGAACCAAATACTCGAAACAACAATCAAACCTCTACACAAAACAAACCCAACATCGATAACCGTCCCGCATTATCATAACAACGCGAAAGAGCGCGCAATCCATATTAAGCATCGCGATATTTTCCGCGATATTTACAAGAAACGCGCTCGCGATACATTACCACGACGGGCGCGGGAATTTCGAAATTCTCGACTTGATGAAGATTGATATGGCCTGAAAGCCTCGCTGCGGAGGCATTACGCGGGCTTTTAGTGCATTAAATGCTCAAATAACTGCGCCTATCCCTCAGACCGGTCGTATCACTCGAACGAGGGCTCCGACTTCCATTACGTCGAGATAATGATTTTACACTCCTCCGAGAGTCGACTTCGAATCGAAATGTGTTATTTCTGGCCCTTCTTCGAATGATCGATCAAGGTTTCGGGCGGTGAAAATTACCCACCGTGCTTACTGATGGTTGGTAAATGTGCAAGTTTGTTTATGATTATTATAATAATATTGAGTTTTTATTTTGTATGAGGAAATTTTTTTTTATGATAATATCGTGCGGTTAATTAATTTTGTATTTTTGAAATATAAATGCTTTGATGAAATTAATATTATGAATTGTTTTTAAGATTGTACGGAAAATATTTTAATGGACTCGTGGTAGAAGCGTTCAAATGTATTCATTATTTTGCAAAATTGCGTTTAATTATAAATGCAATTTGTCTAGAACGCACTGTGAATTTCATTATAGAAGTTATTTGTTTATATTACATTAGAAAATGTTTTGTAATATTGAAAAAAAAATCAATAAATTTCGTTACCCAATTTGAGACGATTGAGTAGTTGTTCAAAAACGGAATCTACTCTCGCCATCCTCGCGGCTTGAACCATCATCCTTACGAATGATATATAATCTATGCATCGTTACCAATGCACTACAGGATGGCTGTAATAATCTCAAAAAAAAATAATTTTAAGTTATACTTCCACATAGATATTATATATTGAACAATGAGTATTTCTGAAGAATACGTGATAAAATATTTTCTATTTCCATAAACTACACCCTCTTGACTGCTCAATTTCAGAACGTGAATATTTTTATTTTCAAACATCCAAGCGTCAAGTTCGTTCTTATATTAGGTAGAGAAGTGAAGTTTTGAGCAAAACGTTTAAAACGCGTTTTATTATAATGAAAGCTCTCTACAAAGTTGTGTCTGGCTCAACTTTTCAAATGATTAATTGTTTGGGTCGCGCGAGTTGCACACTTTTCGTTTTCATCACACGAGAAATTTCTTAAGAAACTCGAATTTATTTACGCTTTCGAATCATCTTCGCATTATGTTGATATAGGTTAAAGCTCAGACGTTGTGAAACTGTTGTTTTGCATAAAATATGACCTATTTAATTTATGGGCGCAATAAACAATACAAACACATTTGAATACCTTTTATGAGTGATAATTCCTTTTAATTGATCAATTTGAATAAATAAATAGTGTAATATAATATAATCCGATTAATTTTTTTAGTAAATAAAATAATAAAACAATGGAAAAATTATTCACTAAAAAGCGCAAACCGATCAGAATTCGAATCGTTTCTTTCTATTGAAAAATCAACCAAAGAAAAAGTAAATCCCGCCCAATCGCATACGGTTCCATAGCATATCGTGTTATTCTTGTGTCTCTATTTTCCCGGAATTTTCCTTTTGGCAACGCACAAAGCAAACGCTAATTTCCTCGTCCGCAATGTTTGGTGGCAATTAGAGCGCGCACGAAACACACTCACGTACCACTATTGTACCGAATGTACCACGTATCTCATACAAAATACCAAGACCCGTAAATAAGTTCGAATTTTATTAACATATGCTCTAATTGACTGACCAAGTATAAAAGTTCTGATTTAGAGCGAGTGTGGTAATGTATGCACTGCACGGAAAATGTGTTAATTTAGAATTTTGTTGTGCCTGATTAATTATTACTTAACTGTTAATTGATTCAATAAACTGCAATTAGCACTTGGTTGATATTTTATATAAAATGTATTTTTTTTAATTAAAAATTATTTAACGCAACGTTTGATTGAAAAATCTTTTGAATATATAATAAGCTAATTTTTTATTTAATAATTCAAGTAGTAAATATGCATTCAATTCAATTGAATCAATAAAACTATCAACTTGTTTTAGCCGCAAAATAAATTCATGCTTTCATTGAAATTCGAACCAATTAATTAAAACGTTAAATAACAATTCTTTTTATTAAAAGCACTTCGATTTTCCATCAGATATTGTTTTGCGTTTTTTTTTTTGTACAATAACAATCGATCTTATTATACCACATTATTGCATCCGTGCCGTAACCTTCTTCATACTATGTACATTTTTTCCAATTATTTTCAAATTCAAGGAAAACTCGCTCACTCTACGTAAGTCAATTAACTTCATCTGTTCCGATTCTTACGCGAATTCTGCCCTAGCTGGCGAGATTATTAAAAAAAAAATGAAATTGTAGGAGGAAAAAATACACGCGGCAAAGTTTCCTTCGAGATTCGCTCAATTATAAGTTTCGCAGAAACAATCCGATAAAACGAGGGTCCCGAGTTAAATATTCCTCAAAAGGCAGTTAATATTTCATCAGTCATTCGGACGTTTCGACAAGGCTCCGACCTCTTCTTGTACTTCTTCAGCGGCAAGGAAGTGCTTCTTTTAATTAAATGTTTTCGGAAGAGGAATTGCGCGCGCCTCTGACAACTTTTTAATAATATTCCAGTATATTCGAACAGTCCCAGCGAGACGGAGAGAAGTGCTTATTTTAAGGGACGAAACTTTGCAGAAAATTAGCTAATATCCATATTGAGGGCTCGTATTACGCTCATACCGCTGTAAATAATGAAGGTCATTTTGCTATTATTTAAAGTCGATATTATCAATCAAGTATATATATTGTATATTATTGACTTGTTACCCAGATACATTATGGTGTTTTTATCACATATTTTATATTGTATTCTGTTATCAACCAAATGTAATAATATATGTATACTTATAATGTATAAATATACTTAAACAAGACGTTTTTTATTCTATCCATGTCTAATAATTATTTTCTATGAATATTTTAAATTTATTGTTTTCCTAGACGTATTATTTTATATTTTTGTTGCATAGACGTAATATACGTAGACGTAGTCATAATATTTTTGTTGCATCCTTGTTTTTTTGATAACGTCTATGAAATCTATTTCTGTTCTATCGAACTATGGGAATTTTTGATAACAGCACTATACATCTATAAAAGCTGTATACAAAATAAGATAAATTGTCAATATTAATTCAAAGTTAATTTTAAACTCAACTCCTATACAAATTAAAACCCACAATAAAGCATTAATATTTACTTTTCGTCAACTGATTGTGAGAGTTTTATTTTTTTCTAAACACTTGGATCGGATAACATTAAATTAAATTTGATTAAATGCTTTTTGAAACCATATTTTGTTGCCATTTTCATTAGATACAATATCGAACGAAATTTTTTAATTTAGAAATCAATTAAAATTGAAAAATTTCACTTCATTTTAATATCCGATTGATAATTTCGACTATTGACTGTTGACAAAACCAAACATGTCTCTAGTAATGGAAAATCAATGAATTTACATTTGAATAAAACATGAACACGATTGAAATATCATGTGACCATCAGACCAAATAAAAAAGGCTACTGTTTAAATGGTCAGAATTTAAATATGATTTAGGTCAGAACTTTTGTCTCATTTATCAGAATTTATATGACATTGGTCAAAATCAAACAGTCAGAATACATTGGTCAGAATAAAAATTGAATGGACACGATTTTAACTGGTTTTTTTTCAGGATTTGTATTAAATGATCAGAATAATACTAAGAACCCCATCTTAACTATACCTAATTTTATTCTGACCATTTATTATTTTATTCTGACTGTTTTTGATTAAAATTTTTATAAAAATCTGACCATTTAATATGCTGCCAAAAAAAATATTGAAAGATAAAAAAAAATCAGTCAAAGAGATAAACTATCGCGCGCCAAACAACAAACTTCCCGAAAACGTATCATTTTCGCGACCCCCACAAGCGATGACCCCCACAAAAAGCACACTACACATCCGCAAAGTCCCAAAAAACCAAAAAAACCCACACACAACCGGCTAGTTTCAACAATGTACGAACACAACGAGTAAATCACGGTCGGTTTCCGGACGGAGCGCGAACTCGCGCCCGCGCGCCGGACCCAACCGGAAAATAAAATAATGGCGGACGTTCGCGTCCGCTGTGTTCCCGTTCGATCTTTATTTTCCGTAAACCCGTAAATACCGCCGGCGATGGCGAAATTACGTACCAAGTATATGGGCGAGGGGGGGTGAGGATAGTTTATCGTGGGACAAAATCGAATATTACGTTTCGGAGCCGTTTCCGATCGCGCTGCGTCAATTTTAGGTTCGTGTGTTGCGTTTTATTGTTTCGGGTGCGGTTCGTGTTTTTTGGATGTTGTTGATTTGTTTATCGCATGGAAGTTTGGCGTAATCGAATCCGCGGTTGCGTTGGGCTTTCGTGTAATGTTTGACTTTGTGTGTCTGATTCAATGTCGATGGTTTGACTTTAGGGAAAGTTTCAAGTACTGAAATTCAGTGATGTGTTAGTTCTGCTTTTATACTTCAAGAATTCAAAGTATAGAATTTCATTGATTGTTATTAAAATGATCTGAATAATGATTTTTGATAGTTGAATTTGAAATGTAGAAGTTCTTGATGTGAGATTATTTGGTGAGAAATGTTTTAGTGTAATATATAAAACTGAAGTAACAGTGAGTCAGTCATGTGACGAGATGCATGAATCAAAATGGGCATGGAAATACTAAAACGGATAATGAAAGATTAAAAGAAAATAAAGAAGACTAAAATGAACAATAGATGAATGAAATCGAGAAAATTAGCCAAGTGATGTAAATTAAACAAAAGATTCTTAAAAAAGCTGAGTAGAAAAAGATTTAAAATATCTTCATTTATTAGTGAATAATGATAACAAAGAATCATAATTAAAATCTCTTAATATTAAATAACTTATGATGATAATGTCCAATTTATCTATAATATAATAAGTTTAAAAAAAAATCTAACTCATCTTATATAATAAATTCCGAAAAGCACGAAATACATAAGAGCGAATCTCTCCGAGCGACGCACACACAACCATCGAAAACGGCTCACTCGAGTTTTTCCGATACTGGAAAATTTTCTCGACGCACGTTCTCGTGGATTTTCACGCGCGAGCGAACATCGAGGCCCGTACAGAACTTTCGCGTTAACTGGCCTCCCGGCACGCACATGTAACACTTTTCCCAAACCCGATATACAGCGAACACATACCATACATACACACATACTAAAGGGTCCCCGGGACCCACACCCTCGCACGGGACGGGGTCCTGAATCGAAATGCATCCCTCCATTTCGGAATTTTATCGAACAAGTGACCGGAGCCTCTCTTTGTGCGCGGTATTTCTGCAAAGTTATGCTTTTGGGATTACACGCGCGTGCTCAAAGACTCAAAGGTCCTTTGATTGTTGTCCGAGAAGGGCTTCGTTATTAGTCTGCATTGTCAATGTAGTTTTCGATAGGCGTTCGATATCGCCATAGTGAACGCGTTTGCGTGTAAACGATACACTTCGCCATCGTTATGGGAAAATATATCTTTTGGTGTGCGTACGTGCTGTGTAGATTATGATTTAGTCGGGAAAAAATGCGTATCGGGAAAATTCGAGGTCGCCTTTATGATATGGGCGGTTGTACAAAAGTGTTATTTCATCGGAATTTCAAATCGTGTTTGGTATTAGATTTTCAAGGCCCTCACCTCTTAAGCTGTGTCATTTTTGAATAGTAAAGTGCCAGTTTGGAAATCAATGATACTTTATTTTTGAACGAAATAATATTCAAAAAGAATTTGATATTTTTGAATTTCATGACGAAAGCTAAATCAGATTATATTTTAATTTGAAAAGACACGTATATTTAATGATATGAAATGCCACTTTTCAGCACAAGAATCCGATTTGCTGGAAAATTAAATTATTCTTATGACGTCACTGACTGATAAGCTTTCGCGTAGCTTTTTTCAAATGTGAAAATAGAGCGCAAAAATTCTCCAAGCGTTTCGATACCATCGAAATTATTATAAAATGTATATTTTCAAATACGGATTAAAATCTTTTGGCATAAAAATTATATCCAATAAATATTTATGTGTTATAAACGTACAGTTCACCAACGTGACTTTAAGTTCATTTAAACGCATGAATATTTAACTTGATAGTTAGAAAATCACAAATCAAATAACAAAAAAATATATTTCATAAGTTTGAATATTCAAATACAACAATAAAGTCTTGTCCATCACTATATTTTCTTTACAAAAAAAATATATAACGTAAACGGAAAATATAATAATCAATGATCCGAAGAATCCCATCAATTCAAATCGCCATAAACAAAACCGTCAAACTCGCCCGAAAACCATTGTTTTACAGCCAAATAAAAAGCACTTTCCTCAACGGAAACGACAGATGAAACCTCCGCACAAACACACGTTTATTTACACACAAATACGATATTTTCATACGAAAAAGTGTAGAAATATGCGTGTTGATATGCCGATCGCGTGTCTCGGCTTAGCGCCGTTATTTTAAAAACCTCCCCGCGGCAGGAAATGGGAAGGAGCTTTCCCGAGGCGGAGGCTCGTTTATCCCGCGGAGCTTTCCTCGCGCTCGCTCAGATTTTCCCAGGTTTTATTACGGGAAAATTTATTCGCGCGAAGGCGTATATATGAGCGGTATGTTCGGTCGTCTCGCGCCCGTAATGCATGCGGCCGCGAAAAACGCTTTTCCATATCGCAATCCGACACCGACGAGGAAATCGGCTCCTAGTGTCTCTCTATATGGGTATCGGTGTGTTACCGAGATTGAATTCGTTTCAATGATGGTGTTTTTTTTAAGTACGGTTCGGTGTGGGGGTTGTGTCAGACGATGGTGGTGGAGTGTGATGGAACTGCGATTGAATGAGAATGGTGAGGATGATGTTGGAGTGGTTTTGTGAAGGTTCAAATTTAAAAAAATGAAGAATATATTGATTATGATATATACTTAAACTTAAGTTACCATTGATGAAAGTTTAAGTTGAATACATAAATATTTATAGTATTAATCAAATATACAACTTCTCCAAAATCTTGATGTATTATAAATTTGAATAGTAATCTCAAAAATGTTTGAATATTCAAGAAATACATTTGATCCAAATATAATGAAAATTGATTTATATTAGATATTAGAATGTAATTGATATTAATGAACGAAAGCAGTCATCGTAGAGTAATCAATGTTTCGTTGTGAAAAATGCATTCAATCATTTTTCTTTCTGAGCATTTATTTATTAAATGAAAAACTCTCATTTTCTTATGCGAATATTGGAAAACTTTAATACACATACACACAGCTTATAAGAACGAGTTCATCAATCACTCGCGCACCACAGAAATACAATTTTCATTGCGCACTTAGAAAGCTCGACTTAATGAAAAGCGAAACACGTCAACTCTTTTTCTCACCAGCTCACCGTTTAAGCGTCAGAAAATATCAGTATTTTCACTTGTGTACGCGAATTTAGCGATACTAAATTTTAGAGACAACTGACACTTTGAAACATTAGCCAGTGGAAAAGTTTGCTTGATGCATCACTTTAATTTGCATGAACGAATCTGCAAATGTAATTGCATTTTATCTCAGACATAGTTCACAAGATTCGTAAAATATATTTAGATTAATTTAACAGATTGGAAAAAAATTTGGTTTTATTATATTTTCAAACAATACATATTTTACAAAAGGGTACAATTTAACTATGCGTTGAAAAAATAAAGATTGTCGAGCGTAATTTTATTTGTAGTATGCAATGAATAAAAATTTTTGTGCATTGTATCAACGTTTTTTTTTTAAGATTTTAATTTCTTTTAATGTTAAACACATTTTAACAATTTGATCTAATTAAATTCTATTATTAAATTTGTGAATAATGATTGTGCGGTTGGTATTATTTCACCCTGTTCTCATTTGCAGCGTTCCCGATCCTTTATTTATATTAATTCTAATACAAATTTTATTTATTCTAATGTACGTTTTATTAACTTAAATATACAGTTATTTTTTCAATGATCAAAATATTTTTTCGAATACACACATTTCAAGGCTTGCGCAAAATGCATAAATTATTTGTTAATACACACTAATTTTTATAAATTCTCGGGTTAAATGCACATTTGTTTTATATAATGCACGTTTAAATAGTCCCTTTACAAAACATAATTGTATATTCGCTTGAAAATTTACTTTTTATCGTAAAATTCCATTTTTTTATAATTTTTATAATATTACAAGACAATTTATTTTTAAATTTCAAATATAAAAGAGAAAATTACCCTTAAATAATTTAATATTGAAAAATATACCTTAACTAATATATCGAAGTAATAATATATAATGGCATCATAACTGTAATGAGGGAATCGGCAGTAAATAGTGCTAAGCCACATTTGTCACTTTTAGAATTATTAAAAAAAAAACAGTTTACATGCATTTAGATGCAAATAAAACTAGGAGTAACCCGACATAGTATAATATTATACTTTCACCTTTTGAGAGAATATGGAATTATTTATTAATTTCTGTAGTATCAATTTTTGTAGTAAATAAAAGAAACTCAATTTTATAATTTTGGCGCTTAGCACTATTTACCCCCGAGCCCCCAAATCATAACTCAACTATAGCTATTAAAAATGAATCAATACATTCGACACAAAAAAAAAAACATGAACATAACCGAAAACAATTCATCAAACAACCAAATAAAAACAACAAAGCCATCAAAACAAAAACGAAAAAAAAAACCGATTGGCCATTCCATTCGGCGCTAGAACCTCAAAGCTTTTCGACCATGCACTCCGCACATTCGGCCCTAGGCCAACAACCAGCAAATATTATATTATGTGCAGGCCGCGAAGCTTCGACGACTGTTTGTGAATTAGTTAGTGCGTATGTGTCCCGTTTGTTTGTCCCGGGCAAATTTGTCAACGGGTTTTCCCAACGCCGAATGTATGGGGCGGCACGCGTGCCATACGAGCTACACGCCTGACGGATATCGGTAATAGTTTGTCGCGAACGAGTGCCGTGTTTGTCTTTCGGCGTTGCTTCGTGGTGGGTGTGTTTTGTATGAGGATGTCGGGTTTTGTATGAAATTAGTGTTTGTATTTGTGTGTGTGTGTGTGTGTGTGTGTGTGTGTGCGTTCGCTCATTCACTTTCCACTTTGATTAGTTTCCGACGAATATCCGCCGCCCTGGGGTATTCGGATGGGATTTGGTGAAATTAGAAAATATTTTCGAAAACTAGTTTGTATTTCGCCGTCCGTATCGAAAATTGATCACGGATTGGATGGAGATGTGTTGAAATTTGATTTTGTTCGCGTCACGAGGAAATATCGATTTTTTAAGACAATATTTTTCAAAAGTAACCGTAGTTATATTGAACTTAGTATATAGACCCGATGTTAATAACATCGGCTGCAAATTGATTATCATACTATTACGTAATAAAATAAAAATTGAATATATTTATTCAAAAATAATTTTATAACCGTGCCGTTGCGTATGTAATAAAACAAAAATTGAATATATGCAAATATATTTTATAACCGTGATCTTGCGAAATGTCTCTAGAATATAAGAGTCGTGAGCGTCATCGACACAGATACACAGATGAACACACGGATATCTGCTATTATATTATATATATAGGGGATATTATATTATAATATATAGGGAATATGATTGTATCGATAAACTGAAAAAAAAACGCAAAACTAAAAATACTTTCCAAAAAAACAACAATTTTTTTCAAAAAAAAGCGTACATCTATAAAAACTGACGTTACCTAAAAATATTTTCCAATAAAACAACAATACTTCGAAAATATTCGAATAAATTTTTTTTATTTACCGACAAGTATTGAAAATTTATCAGTAAATAACCAAACTGTTATTTGGATCATTTACTGGTAAACCGGTTTACCGGTAATGACGTCCCTGGTTAATTAATGTTTCATGATTTGTTGAATGAAGAAAATATTTTTTGAAAACGACTTTGTTTTTTGTCATCTGTATCGAATTGGTCACGAATTTGACAGAAATGAGCAAATCTTTATTGCTTAGGTTACGAGAAAATTATCCGTTGTTTTTGAAAGCGAAATAAGTCCATTTTCAAAAAATAAACATTAGCAGCTTAAATGTCCTTATTTTTGAAACAATGAAGGTTTAGAGAAAAAAAATAACCATTATTTGATTACGATATACTGAAAATTATAATATTGATTGGTACATACTTTAAAGTTTCTTATTATTTTTCTATTTTTTGATCGATAAGTTATGAACAGTTTTGTTTCGAATTTTCTATTTCGGTGAAGCAAGCCATGAGCCTTTCCGATACACTGAACACTTTTGTCAAAATAATCATTATAAGTAATGTAAAATATAATAAGATGAAGTAAAAAGTATGTTAATTAATCTTACAATCATAAAAATTATTCCGTATGCAAAACATTATAGAACTTAGCCATACAAAATCACTTTTTTTAACTAAACTATCAAATGAAATATCTCTTAATTTTAAATTATATAAAAAAAATTATATTTTCAAACTTTACGTTTTACTATGTATCATATGTAGATAATGTTTTAAAAATTTTAATTAGGATTAAAAACATCATTCTCGAAATCAATTTTTTGTAATAAATAACAATTTATTCATAGTATAAATAAGAAAAAATGAATGAAATAATCAAGTTAACATTCTCTTCACAAACGTTTAAGAGATATATTGAGACAAGTCAAGATTGAACTCTCCACTCGACGTACACGTAGTAAAATAGAATAATTTTTATAGTCCTCTTTTCGAAAGGCCACTCGAATTGACTCAATCAAAATAAATCTTGTGTCGTGACTGGTTCGAAAGCGATAAATCGAAATGACGCGCTCGTTAAAAAATCGTTATATGAACTAATAAAAGTTTCGCGAAGAATACGTGGGCCGTTCTCGTTATTACCCCATTTTTCCGATTTACATTATGGGATTAAAAAAGTCGACAGTTTCACTAACTTTCGTATTGTGCTTTGACAGTCCGTAATATATGACGGTCACAAAAAGGCTTTTGCCAATATAAAAGGTCAAATGTGATAGAAAGTTTGTTTTTCACTCATTTTTTTATTATATACGTTGGTGAAATAGTGAGAAAAACAGCCCCGAGTTCAACTCTTAGAAATCTTATGCATTTTTATACACAATTCTGGCATGTTATGAAACTTATGCAATGAATTTTTTATCATATAATTCATATAATAAGAATTATGGATGTATTGCGAAATTATATGTACTTTTATACTAAAATGAGCATCTTTTTATGAATATAAACCCTCACACTGAAAATTTCACCCGTCCTACGATCCGCCTGTACATTATTTGAGCGCGCGTCAATATTACAAAACGAGTCCCTAGAATACGCGAAAGAATTTTTTAATAATTATTAAACGCGGAATTCGCCTCCGCTCGCTTCAAGTTTTATATTTACATATTCAAAATAATTTCGAGAAGCGAGCGCGTAAAATAAATACGAAGCTCGCTTTTCGTCTTTTGACGATGATGGGTGTTGTTTCTCTCGTTCACACAATATTTTGTATCGCGTCGAAAATCGCCATTTTACCGACAGCTTATACACAATTTTGAGTGAAATTTTCGCCGCTACGGAGCAGAAGGAAAAAAACAGCAAACCGATACAAAACCATAAATTTAACGACCTTTCTTTCTGGTCCGGAGTGTTCGTGACGGCCCGCAAGCTTTTCCGTGTCGAGTTCCGCTCGACTTCAGAAGAGTTTGTTATTTTTGCTTTTGTATATACACTTTTTTTCAATATAAAATATACGCATAGGCCTTAATCGAATCGGATATTGGACGAAGATTAAGTTTACTGTAAAGTATGTACATAAATAATGAATACATAGTCACAACTTTGTCGATTTATCATCGATATCCGTGAAAGTGTACACTAGTAAATATTGCTCGGATGAAATTTCGAATCGAGCGTTCGTAAAATGATATTTCGCGCTGGTAGTTTTTTTTTGTTTTATTCGATGCATTGAATTATGAATGAATACAAACTACACTGGAAAACAATATTCACAAAAACAGAACGTTTTTTAATCAATCATGTCTGATAGTTTATATTTGACACATATCAGAAAATAAAAACGTTTTTTTCGAACAGTTTATTGCTTGTATTTCATGACGCATTTCAAATTTGAATATCGAAAATAAACATATTTAAACTTAACTGATTTATAAATAACTTTTGTAATTAATATTTGTAACTTAAGGGGTACTGATTATCATAAATTTCAAATGGCACAAATATATTAATAGAATCGATACAGATTATCATAATTTGGAAAGTTTTCGCAAAATTTGAAAAGGAATATTCATAAAATAAATAATTGAGAGTAAATGTTAATTTATTTTTTTGATAAAACTATTTTAAGAATACTTCATTGAAGATAATTCGATAAGAAAAATATAAGTACCATCTTATATTTAAATTTCAGTAATGAATCGTATTTTATTTACGAAGAAAACTTTGCTAAAATTTATAATTATAAACCACTTAAATATATTGAATCAATTAAAGTTCAAAGGAATGAATCACTTTAAATTTTTTTTCAGTATCACAAAAACACAAATTAGAATGCATCGAACGACTTATACGATTTGGCTAATCGCGCCATCAAATTTAATTTGCATAGGAAGTGCATCGAAATCTTCAGCGTAGTTTTCTTAGAGTTTTCCGGCTTCCGCTTTTCCCGGGAATGGCTTTTCCTTTGCGTTTCAAGCATTAGTCGAAATTATTCCTTAACGGCGCCATTACCGGCTAATTGCGTTTTTATTTTAAGAATTTTCGTCGATATTGGGAAGCGGCTCGATTTGCCGAGTGTTTCTGAATGGATATTAAACTCGAATATTTCAATTGAACAGAAAATTTCTTAAGCCTACCCTCCTTCAAACCATCCAAATCCGAACAAAAAACGTCCCTGATATTATGTGAAAAAAATAACTCACGAATTTCAGTATAAGCTATGAATCATAAATTTTAAGTGATTCTTTGTATTTTCAGAATTTTCAAGCCCAATCATAAACTATTTTTTTATTTTCTCTATAAAAAAATAAAGACGTTGGTAGAATTTTAATTGTTTTTAGAGATATTTTTAATGGAAAAATTTCTTTTGATCAAAGCGTATTTTTCGTTGAAAAGTTCATGTAAATTTTGTACACAGTTACGGCTTTCATTATAATTCATTTTTCATAACTTGCTCAAAGAGCCGCTAAACGAATTAGACGTTTCTAAGAACTTTACGGAGACAAAATTTCGGAAAACAAGCTACAGATCTCTTGTAAAAACCTCGAAATAGTCAAATATTGACATTGAATAAGATATTTAATATACAGGTCTTTCAACTGTACTCACGATATGAAATTATCTCAATTACAGCAAGGGAAAATTTCGGTTCGTAAAAAACGATGAAACTCGTGTATTGATTCGGTAAATTTTAAATACGGCATAATTTAATTACACTTAAAATCATGTTAAATTATATTAAAAGTTATGAAACATATCTGGTGTTCGTATATATGGGAAAAACGACGTCTCGTTTATGTTTAGCGTGATTTTTTCCTGCAGCTCTTTTCGGAAACGTTTTAATTATTTGGGAGCAAGTTTAATGAAAAAACTTCGACACTGAAAGGCATACGGAAAAAACCTTTCAGTTAAAACAAAAATCGGCTTAAGAGCTTAATTGGCAACCCATGACATGATAGCGCCCTAAATGAGGTTTCATCGGCACATAATGCGGGGCACGAGGAAAATTCCTCATTTTCGCGAGCGCGATGTATATCTGCGCGGAAAATTTTCGCTCTAGTGAATTTCCCTTATCTCGTAGCGTGTGCGAATTATTTCACGTGAGATTTTTTTCGCATTATTACTTTTTTTCTCTCGACCCGTCGAAACTCGCCGGGCCAAATTTTATTTACATAAATTTGAAAGCAAAACGCCCGAAAGCACGCGATCCCAATATAAATCGGCGATTCTTTTCCACCGTATGATAACATCGAAGTATGATAATTCGATATTATATCCTTCCCCGCTACGTGGGATATGCGGCCATGGGGGATTAGAAGGCAATATTCTAGAATGACTTGCACAAAACTATAAGTCCATAGTTGTGCCGTCGTAAAAGCCCATAACGTTTCGATTTTATGCTTGTGGCGAACTTTTTCACTCCCACATTAAAAGTATTGATATTTATTGGTTTAGAATATCGTATACACCTATTATTTCAACAAATAACATTTATCAACAATCGATCGTATTTTTTATATGTTATATAAGTCATATATTATTAAGTTTTTAAAATTTTATAAATTACAATCATTTCTGTACAAAATAATTATTTTATTTTATTTTTTTAATTCAGAATACATTTGAAAATATATTTTTTTAATGAATTAAGAATTTTAAGATTTTTTTCAATCTCTATACTAAAAATAGGTATTTTCATTTCAATATACACTCGCATAAAATACGAATGAAACGAAAAATAAATGTGACGTATTTTTTCTCGGCCAGAAACGTCGTCCGCCTAATGAAAATTCAACGGGAGTTTTCCCGCTGAGCGGAAACTTCACGCGGGCGGCTTTCGAGTTTTCCCACCAAATATTTGTACTTTGCACTAAAACGACAGTTACAGTGATTAAATAAGTTATCGCGTGTGCTGTGCGATAAATTATATTTTGTAATATCGCATTAAAAGAGCTCACATACTCGCTGCTATTAACTTATTAAAGTTAAACTCGTCGAACTGATCCGCCCGAGAAAAACTTTTGGCATCTTCGGCGGCTAAATGGAATTTGGATTAATTGGTAATTAATGAGAACTCGTCAACTGAACGATGTTTAATAATGTCGTATTATTTACTTTTTCTAAAAAAGGATTACGTCGAAAGCCAAATTATTTTAATGTTGCAATATTTCACGATAATATTTATACTCCGCGTAATTAATGTTACGTATAAATTCTGTTTATGAACGTTTTTTTCTTGGGTAATTCGATTTTAGCGTAGTGCGTAAGTTTAATGTCGCGTTTGCGTTGTAAATCTTGATTTATTTTCGTACCCTCGATTCCGTTTTATTTGATACTCATTCTAAGACGGTTAAAAATAATGTTTATAAAAACACTCATTATATATTACAAATGAACATTAAAATACTTTCGTGGCCGATGACACAAATATGTGTCATGAAATTTTATTACACAGATATCCGATGACACAAAAGTGTCCCATAATTAAGATTGTAAGATTTTGGTTTACAAATCTTGCGTTAATTTCGGGACACTATGTGAGGGGTTCGGCAGAAAATAAGACTAAGCGACATTTGTCACTTTTGGAGATATTAAGAAAAACAGTTTACATGCATTTAGATGCAAATATAACTAGGAGTTACCCGACATAGTATTGTTATATTTTGAGAGAATTTGGAATTATTTATTGATTTTCGCAGTAAGAGTTCTAATTTTTGTAGTAAATAAAAGAAACTCAGTTTTGTAATTTTGGCGCTTAGCCTTATTTTCTGCCGAACCCCTCATAAGTCATCGGCTAGTACGTAAAAAAAAAATTATGACACATATTTGTGTCATCGGCCACTTTCGTGGCCGATCACACAATTTTACGAAATTTAACAAAATTTTTATGACTTATAACGACACAACACAAATATTTCGATAGAAAGCGCTCATCGCACGATCGAAACGAACTAAAATTACACCACAAACCAAATCGCATCAAAAAAAAACTCAACCAAAAACATCGAATCCGAAAAAAAAAACACTCCGACATCGAACCCAAACCTCCACCTCCACCACCAACAACAAACACAAGATCACAAGACCATCTCCGTCCCACGAGCACTGAACCAAAAGGACCGCGCACCAAAAGGCCACATCCGCGTGTACTTACTCGAACGGCGAGGCGGCCACGTTAACACTGACCGAGCGAACGCGTTAAGCGGGCCGCGCCGAGGACAGCCTCTGCGGGGGCGCGCGCCCTCTCGAGGGGCGTCGTTACGTCAGCGGGCGCTGCGCGACACTGACGGGGGCGCCGGCCACGGGGCATGCGCGCCCTATGTGCACGGGGGGACGGGCGCCCGGCGACTGAGAGGGCGCCCCTTGTGGTGCCCCCGGGCGCTGCGCCCCCCGCGCGCGGGCGCCCGGGCCCCCGCAAGCGCTGTGCGTTTCTGGGTGCTGTTCTTGTGAATGAGGTTTTTTTTGGGGGGTGTGTGATTGTGGATGGTTTGGTTTTGGATTGTTTTGTGAAGATTTTTTTGTGGTAGTGGAGTTAGTATTATTTTTTTTTTTTAATAAGTTGAGGTATTGCTTTTGGTTGGGCGCAGGTAGGGATTTTGATGTTTTTGAGTGCTCTTCTTGTTAATGACGTTTTTTTTTTGGGGGTGTGTGATTGTGGATGGTTTGGTTTTGGATGTTTTGTGAAATTTTTTTTTTTGGTAGTGGTGTTTATATTTTTTTTAATAAGTTTATATTGCTTTTGGTTGGACGCAGGTAGGGATTTTGATGTTTTTGAGTGCTCTTCTTGTGAATGACGTTTTTTTTTTGGGGGGGGTGTGTGATTTTGGATGGTTTGGTTTTGGATTGTTTTGTGAAATTTTTTTTATGGTAGTGGTGTTAGTATTTTTTTTTATTAAGTTGATATCACTTTAGGTTGGGCGCAAGTAGGGATTTTGATGTTTCTGGGTGCTCTTTTGGTGAATGAGTTTTTTTTTGGGGTGTGTGATTGTGGATGGTTTGGTTTTGGATTGTTTTGTGAAAGTTTTTTTGTGGTAGTGGTGTTAGTATTTTTTTTTTTAATAAGTTTATATTGCTTTTGGTTGGACGCAGGTAGGGATTTTCATGGTTTTGTATGCTCTTCTTGTGATTATGTATTGTTTGGTTTTGGATTGTTTTGTGAAAATTTTCTTATGGTAGTGGTTTTAGTATTGTTTTTTTTACAAATTAATATCGCTTTTGGTTAGGTGCAGGTAAGGATTCTAATGTTTCTAGGTGCTCTTCTTGTGAATGTAGTTTATGACTGTATATGATTTGGTTTTGGATTGTTTTGTGAAGGTTTTTTATGGTAGTAGTGTTAGTATTTTTTTTAATAAGTTGATATCGCTTTTGGTTAGGCGCAGGTAGGGATTCTAATGTTTCTGTGCGTTCTTCTTGTGAATGTGGTTTATGACTGTATATGATTTGGTTTTGGATTGTTTTGTGAATTTTTTTTTTGTAGTTGTGTTAGTATTTTTTTTAATAAGTTTATATTAATTTTGGTTGAGCACAGGTAGGGATTTTGATGTTTCTGGGTGCTCTTCTTGTGAATGAGATTTTTTTAGGGGTGTGTGATTGTGAATGGTTTGGTTTTGGATTGTTTTGTGAAGATTTTTTTATGGTGGAGGTTAGTATTTTTTTTTTATTAAGTTAATATCGCTTTTGGTTAGGTGCAGGTAAGGATTCTGATGTTTCTGGGTGCTCTTCTTATGAATGAGGTTGTTTTTTGGGAGTGTTTGATTTTGGATGGTTTGGTTTTGGATTGTTTTGTGAAACTTTTTTTATGGTAGTGATGTTAGTATTTTTTATTAATAAGTTGATATTGCTTCAGGTTGGGCGCAGGTAGGAATTCTGATGATTCTGGGAAATTTCATCCCCTATCCTCTTTATATAATAGCGAATTTGTGTATTGGTTTGCTTGATGACGCTAGCAACTTTAAATGATGACGATGATGACGGTGATAACAATGATCACGGTGATGACGGTGATGACGGTGATGAATTAAATATTAAATAATTAACATCTGGCCTATATACTATCATTTAATATTAATCAATCTTTCTGAATAACATGATAGTTTAATTGTATTCAAAATATCCAATTTTTCTAACAAAAATCTATTAATACAAATTTTTCTATTATCACAAATTGAAATTTATATAACATAACAAATTGAAAAAAATTCACCAGTTCGAACATAAAAGATTTCACTTACAATGCAA
>JAOXNN020000021.1:7606675-7642469 GCA_028571205.2 Hydropsyche betteni
AAAATATTTTATAACCGTTCCGTTGCGAAAAGTCGATGCCCGTTTGTTATATATAGAGGATAATGTATAGGCTCGATATTGATTGGTTCCAACTAGTAATACACGATTGAAAAACGATAATTTTTCATTTATATTTAACATAATTATGTAGTCATTCAGTATCACTACTAGATACTAAACGTACCAGTTTTCTGTTATTTTTTTGTGTCGAAAAATCACTTGCACATAATACAGTCCAATAAGTGATTTTTTCCGTTTTTTTTTAAACCGAGTTAAGGTAAAAAAAAAAACAATTTAAAAAAATAATCAGTTCTTTTTCTTAGATCGTGTTATTTCGAATCCATGCAAAAAGAGAATTTGGTGTAATTTATTCTATCTTGAGGTTTCAATTTTTCTAAGGAAAAAAATCGGGTATAAAGGTAACGGTCAAAATTTTCTTCAATCCTAACAGAAAATTTCTCCTAAAATTTTACAAAAATTAAAGAACAATAACTGAAAATTAATTTGAAACAATCTTGTAAAAACTGCTCAAATTTATTATGATTTTTGTCTTTTTATTAATATTTTCCAAAAACTTCCTGAACGCTTCATGTATAATATTTCAAATCATATAAATTAAATTAAATACATACAAAGAACATTTTTTTAATATAATTATGTAAGAATCGCCGATATACATATAAAAGAAATATTATCAATTATTTCACATAAGTTTTTTATCGAAACTTAAATCAAAACATTCCAATTTTGTGCGCCTCTGGATTTGCGGTGAGTACACTAGGTGAGCGGCCCGCGGCCATCGCAAACAAGTTCCTCTCGGCTCCTGAATCCCGAATTTCCTTCCACTCCATAGTGTAGTCCTTCTTGGAGGCTCCGGGGGAAGATCGAAAGTAGTCCACGTTCAAATACGACGAAACAAGATTTTAATCCCTCGGGAGGAAATCCCAGAGCTCCGTAAACTGTAATAGAACGATGCGGTCTACGGCTGCATTTATATGGCCGCCCCAAATACCGAGCTTTTTTTGTTTGAAAATTTTCGATAAAGTCACATGTGTTGATTTTGTCGATTTCATTTGATTACATCGATTTAAGCCTCGATTAATTGCGGTGTGCGTTCTGGCATAAATTATGTGACTGCTCAATCATATCGTATTCATATCAAACCGTCCAATATAAATAAATGAATGACAAAGGTCGGTAATGAACATAATCGAAAAGCCATTGGTCGGAAAATATTGTGGTTACAGTAAATTTATTCGGTTATTACAATCTGCTTTTACACTATTTTATTCGCTTCGATTAATAGAGCTGATATTACCCAAATATAATTGAACTCGAATTGTGATGTCATTTTTTTCGTTCAATGTTATTTTCATATCTCTTTCTATCATTAATCAAGTGATATTCACATTATGACTTGTTTGAATAAACCAATTGTATATACACGAAAATCAATGAACATTGTATAATATTTTATACACAAATTCCACGTAATTTTTTATCATATTCGAACTGTACTATTTTCGTGTCTCTTGAGCTTTTTCATCTTACATTAAGCATTACGTACGTACGACATCAATTGCTCTTTGTACGATATAAAATATATTCATACTCATACGACCTCACGTTGAAATTGTCCCTCTTCAATATTGAACATCGAACGTTGCACGCGGAACCTTTTAGGTGCCATTTCCATAGTACTATCTGCACTCTTGCAAATGTAAAAATTTTCACTCAGAAGTCAAAAAGAAATGTGCATATAAGTTCTTTTTTTTCAATTTTATTTATAGAAAACCTTTAAATAGTCTCACTCGAATTTATTTGACTCTTTATTATCAATCAGCTGATTTGGGATATCATATATTTTGTATCCGTAATATTTTAATAAACAAAATACTATGTTGCTGGTATGTAATATTACACAATTTATGTACTTTAGTAAATAACAGTACTTTATTTTCACGTTCAAAGTGTACTAAATGTATAAATTTTCCGTTTCCGTTTAATTACAAATTTTTACAATTGCATTCATTGCTCTACAAATCATAACTCAATGCTTGTAGAAATAACCCACGTATGCACGTTTGAGGTAACCTTTGTCGTTGTCAGTGAAATAAAACAGTGTAAAAAGTCGGTCAAAAGTGTTAACTCGCCGACCGCTTTTGTTTGCAGTTATTCAGCTGTTGTTCGCTAGAGACCGAACGCCAATGTCCATTATCAAAACAAAGTATTTATTATATTTCTGAATCATTTCAATTTTTATTTCGTATTTTTATTTTTCGTTTGGTTTTATATTGAAATAATTTATACTATTTAAAGTAGATTGTGTTATATATAATAAATATGTTTGATAGTAGTTCTTAGATTATTCTACGTATTTTTGGATGCTACGTTTTAACATCGGGTATTCGTTATGTATTCTCGTAGCGATACATTACCTGCACAAACTACTACGAAAAGGCGTTACCTGCACGCTGACACTTGTGTGCAACCGTAGTTTCACATTATGGATACAGAAGCTCTTTATCCATAGAATACACAACTTCAAAGTGGTGTTGTCTCGTATATATAATAAAATAAGTTGAATATTTTATTTCGATTTTAATTAAATTTTATTTCGAAATCCAACGCAGAACACAAAGAAACCCTTCAAAGTCAATCTCCTTACAATTAGGTTCAATTGATTGTTTTGCAGAGTTAAACGCATCGCACGTCGGTAAATACGTAATTGCAGCACGCTCTCGATATAAGCGATTTCCCCATAAGCCACAAAGCCTCATAATTGTACCAGTGAATTAGAACGTCACACTAAATCAGCCTATGTGTTGATATCGGGTCGAAAGCTCTCTATGTCGAGTTTCGCGATTGTGACGTTCATACATATATTATCTGTGTATAGAATCGATTGTTTCTATTGCATTATACTCGCACGTGATAATCGCTATAGTGATGATTAGTAATTTTCATATCGTTTAGATTCTATTCTCTCGAAACAATCGCTCGTTTGATTGATATGGTGTATATATTGTAGATTGATGAATTAAACTCTATATATGTAATTTCAAATTCATCTTAAATATGATACATTAATGTAATATTTTAATAAACGAGGTTTTTCGATCCAACTTCTGAATATCGCATACTAACGCAAGTAACAGAGTTACATTAAATATGGCCTGAGCGCGGATTTTTCTCCCTAAATGCAAAAAAAAAGGAAAAATTGGATTACTCGTCCTCATCAATCATATATATACGAGAGGGAAAAATCTCTTCGGAAAATGACCAATCGGCCGAGCTTAATTTGGCGAGATTACGCGATAATTCCGTACGTTACGACGACACGTTTTTCCGCGCTCTCGATACGTTGTGGATGTATATACATTTTTTTTGCCATTCCAGATTTGATGTTAATTATAAACGAGGCTTTGTTTGTTCCGTTGCGGATTCATTATTTCGCTTCGACTTCGGTCAGCTAGGATAATTAACGTTTTAACAAGATTTCTGCCACCCCCGACTATAACTACTCCATTATGTTTGGCCTCGTCGTGTATGTATTCGCGACTCAGATGTTTTTTGTGAAATAAATTGTCACTGTGTATTATTTGTGGAAAATTAATTCTGTCTAGACTGCCTAGTTTCTCTGGAAGAAAATTAATTTGTTTCGGTGTCGAAACGAGTCAGACTTTATTTTCGTTTCCCCGATTCGAAAATTAACTCTCTAATCTGGCGTCTTATCGCCAATTATTATAGAAGTCTCCTATTTAATTCTGCTACTCTTGTTTTTTTATTAAAAACCAAACCTTTTATTACTAAAAATGTTAAGTCAAGATTCGAAATTGTATTTAACATGAATTATTAAAACGATTCTAATGAAGATTTCGTAAAGTTTGAGTTTATTATCGAACTGACCAAAACTTTCTTAATAATCTTCGAATTTTTCCACGCCGAATTAAAATTAAAATGACTTTCAAGTAACTTTTAATTAACGCTATAATTCTATTTTATGAGAAACTACACGCTTATCACTCGTATTTTTTCATTTGGAGTAAAATTTCATTAAAAGTTTGATCGATGATATTTATAAATCCATCATTATATTGTCATCATAAATTATTCTTTTATGAAAAAATAGTTCTAAAACTTATAATTCAACCTTTATTTATTAAAAGTTTTATGATTTAATAAAATTTATATGGTTTTATATAGAACTTTTCATTAATCCATTTGACTTTTATAATTGGCTTGTAAAATAATAATAATTTTACTCACAAAATAATCACGAAGGCAATCCGAAAAAACGGAAAATTTCACAAAAAAAAAAATACAAATCCCTCTTGATATTCTCTCAACAAAACGCGAATTTTTCAGAATAACAATTATCGGCCAATTTCACCTTAATAATTTTAACGAGCCGAAACATACACTCGAAACGAGCAACGCAATGAATTTCCCTCTCTATCCATCTCGAGGGGGCGGTTTTCCCTCGTCGTAATCGTGGCGTCCATTTTTCGGGCCGGCCGGAAAATCCTCGAGCTTTTCCTCCCGACG
Source organism: Hydropsyche betteni (assembly GCA_028571205.2). Classification (NCBI taxonomy): domain Eukaryota; kingdom Metazoa; phylum Arthropoda; class Insecta; order Trichoptera; family Hydropsychidae; genus Hydropsyche; species Hydropsyche betteni. The sequence continues at coordinate 7,611,224 of JAOXNN020000021.1, forward strand.
AAATCCGGATCGTTAGAAACACAATACCTCAAATCTTAATGGCGTATCATTCATCTTCTCCGCGCGTTTCTTTCTCTAGCAGAAGCACAATCGTATCTTTAATTATAGGTCGACCCGTCCCGGGACACTGGATCGGAAGAAAAGGTGGGATCTCGAGGATCCATGCTTGTATATTGAACATCCGTGACGTTTTCGCTTTTTGTGTTTGTTGTGCATTCAAGTGATTTATCTGTAGTTTTCGTTATGGATGATTAAGTTGTAAATCAATTATTTTTGTATAAAATCGATAGATTTACTCAAAAAGTTTCAATAGTTTGTATTTTATTTAATGAAAAATTATTGCGGAGGCGACATTTTATACAAACAAGTCAAAGTAGGTAAATCAGTAAATTTTTATTTCATTTTAATCAAATTTAAAAGAACATTTCGAACCGTCGACCACTCAAAAAATGAGTTCAAATAGAGAGCAAAGTGAACAAATTGGGTCAGTATCCTCGAACCAGCTAAGACAAATCGATATTGAAGTCAGGCGTGATAATTCTGCGCGAAGTCGTAAATAGTTGACAATCAAGTGGGTTTCTCTTGGGACTCGATTGTCAGCAAATCGTGAAAAATTCACTTTGTCACAATTGAGTGTAGATGAATTTTTCAAACTCTTATTATATTTTTTTACCCATTTTCTCAACTATTATTAAAAATATAAAATATTATTTGTTTCGTAATTTTTTCTCTAAGAAATATAAATATTTAATATTTACTTCAGGGATTTTATAACATTTATTTTTCATGCACCGAATTGCTCATGTCAGTAGAAAATTTTCCCCAAAAACGTCCGTTTCACGATTTATTTTGTACACACGTGAACAAACTATATTTCAGTCGGTTGCTGAAAGTTCTTATGAGAACATTTTGAGCATGTTATCCAATTAATAGTGGTAAAAAGCTCGGTGCTCGCATATAAGAGGATTACAACAACATGAAAGCTCTATGAAGGCTTTAGTTACAGTTCACGGGTTTCAGTCAACTGCAGCCGCTTTTGGATTATAATTTGATTATTTTTATCATAATTGTATTCAATAGTGCATCTCTAGTATTGCTGAAACAAATAAAACATATGAGAGATAATTAAATTTTAAAATTCTTTGAGCGTTTTACTTCCGAAGGCTTTATATATCGTTTTAAAAATATGGTAACTGTCAGTTTTGTTCCCAATTTATAAACGTTTCAAGATTAAAGAAGTTATTTGTGATAGTAAAATCCATTTTCGTAGAAGGTTTATATGCCAGAAATAGATCTGTTTCAAATTAGGAAACATTGATACATTGAAACATTGAAATACGATTGATCTCTAATGTATCATATAATATAATAAACTCGTTGATGAATAGTTAATTAGGTTATTGTTAAGAAAATGGAATTGATATTTCAAATAGAGTTTGTGTTTAATTTAATAAAATTGTATGGATTTAAATGACAAAGAGTACGTAGAATTAAACAGTATGATTTAATACACTTTTATCAAATATTATATTATAAAATACCATTCAATCCTTATTTTCGTAGTTTTATATAATTGGAAAACACAATTCTGCTATTCAACTCATACTTTTCCGTATCTACATCATCAAACACTTTTTTAATTAAACTCAAAAACTTCTCCATAAAAACATTTAAAAGGCTGTTCAAAAAACAAACACCATAACCTTCCAACCCACCTTTCAAATATCCACGTCAACATAAGACAGTTTAATTAGAGACACCCGACAAGAGAGCACATGCGACTAATTGCGGCACAGCAAGACTGAGCTTTCGGTTTTCGGTTTTCAGTCTGAAGGACGAAAAACCCGAAAAGGGGTCGACCAACAGTCCCCAGGCAGGGCTCCTGTATCCCATCACGCGAACATTATAAAGCCACGCGAGAGTATGTTTTCTTAATTAATATTAGATTTCGTTTGAATAATAACTTCGCCGCTTCCCAAAATTAATTATAAATCCACTTAGAAAATAAAGTTTTCGACAAATTGTGTTCTGAGAAAATCCGAATAAGACGTCTCAAAAAAACATCAACGTTTCTTGTCACTGTTAAATCATAGGTCGCCTCATCCCAGGATCCGAGACACCTCTTTCCAGGAATCCCGTCCCGGGAGCCCAGGCACACCCGTCCCGGGAGTCCCGGGATTCCCGGGGTGACTGCGTACCTTTCGTGATTAATAGCGCGTCCGTTTTATGTGCGCGCCGGTTTTCCGCGCTCGCGCGTTTTTCCCGCGATAAATTATGCTCGGACATTTATTATATTTGCTCCTTTGCAGCCACCTATGAATGAGCGCGCTTTCGACTATATTTTATTCGCGCGGCGGTTTTTCGGTAGTCAATTTATCTCCGGGGCCGAGATATCGGTGACTCATAAATATCTAATGCCCGATGGAGGAGTCGCAGCCTCTCGACTGCAAAGTGCTTCGTCGTTTGTTCTAATATTGCATTTTTTTGTTGAAAGCGGTGAGCTTTTTTTGATTGAAGTGTCTGTTTTTGTTTTGTATGTGTCGTCGAAGAATTTTATATTCAGTCCGTGTATATTAGGGTTTATGGACTCGGACTGGCGTTTATATACTTGGATGGATCATTACACGCTATATGTATTTATCATATGTCACTTTGACAACTGATAAGATGAAATCGATATGTTTGCGTAAATTGTTTTTGACATTTTTTTACTGTCAATCAGTTTTGGTTTAGATTGTGTTTGTTACCTCTACTCCGCATGTTGTGTATTTTTATGAAATCATTAATAGGAGCACTCTTATTGAAAATATTGCGAAAAATCGAGGTAAGTATCGTATAATTGTTATACTTTATATTTCTACTATTTTGACAATTTTTCTATTTTTCCCATTTTTTCTCGGTGTACCTACGACAAGCTTACGGTGCACTGGTTAAGAACCATTGAAAGAACATATTTTTATGTTAATTACGTTCAATTTACACCTAAAAAAGTGTTGATCGATTCATAGATCATTTTAGAAACAAAACCACCCCTAAAATTACTCACGATGCATAACAACATATGTTTGTTTCGGCCATTTTATGATAGCTGTCAAATACATGTTTGACACGAAATGACATGATACACGATATTGAACTGTATGGAACATACTTCCAATGCTCATATTCCATATTAGGATGCATTCGAACATTATAGAAACGACGCCTAGATTCAAATATGAGAAATATGTTAAACCGTATTACACAAAACATGAATATATTAAGTTTGTTCTTAACGCTAGTCCAGATATAGATACTATGGGAGAATATATTTTATATACATGGACTAGACCATATGTATAAATGACTCGTTCATATATACTTGGACAGCAACGTATACATATTTTATTGATAGTGTGAGTTGCTGCCGTTAAAATGTTTGTATATGTGTATTTTAAATTTAATTTTTTAGAAGTCCAAACGTAAATAGGGAATATTTACCATCGAAACCTCTGCGGCTCGGGTGTTAAATGGCCCGCGGCATCCAGGATTAAAATATTAAACACGACCTATAGTGTACGACAAACGTAGGCAAGACAAATTTGCGGCGCTTTATATAGGTTCGCCGCCGAATTTAAGTCGTAAAACGCGAGAACACACCACTACAACACCATAAAATTCTATACGATACATCGCATGGAGGATATAGATTCAAAACGCACAAGCTTCACTCGAATGGGCTTGCGAGATTTCTCGAGAAACTGTTTTATTCGCGCTGAAAGCCGTCGGAAATCTGAACTTCGTTTTTATATTTGCTGGTTGTGTTTCACTTATATTAGTATATATTATTATTTATAAACGTCTTTAATATTTTTTTTTGTATCATAGAATTGTTTTAAAAAAACTAATATAAGTCATAATAGACACATTCAAGTAGTTGAGATTATTTTTAAAATGAATGTTTAAAAAAATGCGTTGAAATGTACGAACTTTAAAAATTTTCGATGAAAATCGAAAAATGATGTAAAAATATTTAAATTTTTTGCCGCAGTGGAGATTGCAAGTTTTGAATCTGTACTTCGCACATAAGAAAGGTTGAAAAAATAAGGACGGGAGAGCTCTAGAAGAAAAACCTCCGTGGCCTACCATCTCTTATTCGCGTAGATTTTTCGCATGAACGGTCCAATGAAAAACACATGGCCTCACTGGTTTCCTTCCGAGGATTAGAGTTTACGAGAACCACCTACAGGACCACCCACTCGACGCCCAGAAGCTCTATATATTTCATCGCTTTGTGAAATATACTGCTCGACGATATTATATTTCGATACAAGGTGATAAGTTAGTCGACTACGTAGCCCGTCGTTAAATTTTCAATCAAATTTTAATTTGTTTTTTATAGTTTTATGGGTATGTTTGTAGCTTTCTCGTTAAGTTTTAGTGTATTGGAATAATTAAGTTTTTGATTGAAAGTTGATGAGTTTCATTTATTTTGCAATATCAAATATAGGACGTTTACATTAATGAATGCCATTTCGAAATTAATTGAACTTACGTAAATACTGTGAACGTTATTACCAACTCGTCATATTGATATTTTATTATTACCTTTAAATTTCAAACAGTTTTAAATTTAACAGCATAATATTTCGAATAGAATCATATTTTTATCAATCGAAAAATATACAATCAACTTCAAATACCACATAAAATCTATCATTATTATCATGCATACTTTTATACCGATCTTCAACTTATCCCCAAGAAACGTCTACGCACAAAATCGATACATCTGTTTATAAACATTACAAACAATACGATCACGAAAAAATAAAAACGCCCACACAAAAATATACGAGGAAACACACACGAACCAACGCATCCCGAAAACACTTCCCACGCACTAATAACGCGCAATAAGGACGCGTTCCTCGTCGCGCCGAAATATTTCATATATCCTGGAAAATTCCTCATACGCCTGTCCTTCCTGCGAAGCCACCTACGGTGCGGGGTTCGTGTATTTTATTTATTTTTCGTCGGTTTTTACGACTGACTGGTCCGTCGCCAGTTCAGCTCGCGAATGTGTGCATTTACGGGCGAGCGTTTACTGCCTGCGAACGTGCGCGACGCTCGCACAAAAACGTAATTGTGGTCGTTTACGTATCACTTTATATATTTTCATTTTGTATGGGGGTTATCGTTTGTTTATGAGCGTTTTGTTTTATTCGTCGCCGCGCGGAAATTGACGTGGAATTGGGTCTGAATTGAAGCTTTATAATTTGAAGATTATGGGTTTTTCGCGGTCGTGTGAAAATTTTATTTCGCATGCTTCTAGAAAATTGTCTTCGGATGAAATTTTCAAATGTGATGTTTATAGTAGAATTTCTTTGAAACAAATAACTTGGTAATATTAATAATAATGCATGTCGTTATTACTGTCTTATATATTCTGCTAGCGGTAGTACCCGGTGTTGCTCGGGACTTAAATTTTTAATCAAATGATTTTTTTTATTTAATTTTTGCAGACCGTCCCGTTTTGGGTTCTAGGAAATATGGTCACCGTGTTTTGATGATGCTAAAAACCTTTTCCACAAAAAATACATATACAGGCCAATTTACATGACAATCGGTCGAAGGGTGTTGGAGTAATACGGCAATAAACAAACAAACAAACACACACACAAACAAATATACAAACATCCATTTTTATATATAGATATAATATAATGTCTATTTTATATAAGACTGTTTTTAATATCGAGAATATCATTTTTTTTTATGAAAAAGTACTTGTCAAGCTGCTGAAAATCTAAATTATTATATTTCTCAGAAAAACGTATAAATCAAGGTTTTTGAAGTTAATAATCTTTCGGAATGGATGCAATAGATAAAATCTAATAAACAACTAATCTATTGCACGATTTCCAAAAGATTATCGTCTTTCAAAACCTTTATTTTTTAGTTTTTTTCTGCAATCAATGGTCCATAACTTTAGTTTTGATTCAATTTTCATAATCACAAATAATTTTATGAAATATATATTTCGCTTAACTTCAATATAAATAAGAAATCAAATACGTTAGAAAAAAAACTAAATTATTTACAAGTATACAATAAATTTGCAAGCCCAAAATTAATACCCGAAATTTTAATGTAATCCGAAAAACAACAACCCTCTATAAAACATCCGCCAAAAATCGGCCCACCCCGAACAACCTAAATTCGAAACCTTCTCGAAAGTGCCGATTTTGAAAAGGGCCGGGACAGCGCGACGCGACGCGGACGTATTAATTCGGGCGCAATATTTAATGGCCCTTTAATAATTTATCCGCCCCTCACTCCCCTCGGCCCCGGCCCTTAACGAATATATTAACTATGTTTTAATTCAAGTTTAATTAAATGTCTTCGGGGAGCCGTGACGGCCCGTAAAATTGAAACACCTGCAGTACGTAGTGGGCGGCGGCGTCGGGGCCCAGTAAACAAAATTAATTTTGCACGAGTAAATAATTTGATTTCGTCTATAAATGCGCTGTGTGTACTACAGCGTGTTCGCAAATTCGGTGTCGACTTCAAAATGACAAAATCTATTTTTGAAGGTGGAAAATTGGGGTCGTTTTAACGCGCTTAATTTGAGAAATGTCGGGCGTTGTGAAATGATTGCTTTTCATAGCGTGCATTATAATTTGGCTTCGTTATTTTGTTATCAATTATTATTTTAGTTAATGTCATGTTATTAAATATGAATTTCGTTTGGAAAATGTGATTTAATGCTGTTATATTTTTACGCAGAACTTAAGACGTCAATGAGAAAACATGGTTCAAACGAAACGTGACGAAATTATATGCTTTTCAATTCTGAACAAAAAGCAATTATTATTTTGTGATTTTTCTTTCGTTATGGTTATTAAAAGTATCCGCAGTGAACTACGTTTTATTTCGTGAAAGATTTCGATTTCCACGTCTATATTCGAGCATAAAAAAATATTTATTAGACAGGCAGCCTCAGGATAAAACGAGGTCGAGATTATGTAAAAAGGCACAAAAAATAAATCTATCATCAAACGCTAGTTATACGTTTTCATCTCGAATGAAATTTATTTCGGACTCTCCTAGTCAGCGAAACATCCAAAATACGAAGTAATAAAATCGCTGAACGCGCCCTTTTCACAGCAATAAATTATACGAAAACCGTCACAATCTTGAATAATATCTATCAATTTTATTTATGTACAAACGAAACGTACTTTTCAACGGGACTAGGACGAAAACAAACGAAGCTCCGTAGGAATTGTTGACGAAATCAAACAATGTTTAATTGATACGGATGAAGGCCTAGCGTCCATCGGAAAACTCAAACTCGAAAATTGACGCAAAAAAATCCGTTAATTAATATTCGCACGATGACTTCGCGATAAAACTTTTTTATACCCGAACTAACTGTCCAATTTTCGGAATTACTCCGACAAAACGCCTCAAATATTTACTTCGAACACTACAAATCGTACACATCAAAAATTTACACGAAGATGCATCTCCATCCTTCAACTTAGACACACCCCAACCTTATACCCTTGTCTAAATCGATCACAATCAAAGCTCAATCAAAACACATCACAGCCCCGACACATTTTCATAACGAACGCGGAATTCTTCGCCGTCACGTATCCAGGCTTTGCCGCGACTATACTACTTCCACCGCGGAATCCTTCGAGGATATTATTGGCCCGTGATTGCCAGCGGACGAATTTAAATTCCGGACCCGTCCCATCTGTCCGAGCCGGAGCAGGATACGAAGGACAGGCTCGTTGAATCCAAATGAATATATTTGATCCGACGCCGAAGGGGAAACCCTGGGACGGCGGCTGTGCGCGCACTATGGCCATTCTTATTTATTCGATATCCCCGGCCATTGATTCGATTCGGATCCTCGGTATACGTGCGTATTTTTATTATTTTTTATATACATACTGCTTTCGTCCTTACGTGACAATTTTATAGAGGGGCGCGACAGGGGCATTATACGCGGACCGTGTTCTCGATACATAAATGCATTATCGCGCGTGCCCTTCCCCTTCGTTTGGTTCGCCGAAGTCCGGGGGTTTTTTGAGGAAATCGACTGTGTAAAGAGATGGTCTATTCTCGAAGGCTTATCGGTTTATTTTCGGACGTTTTAGCTCTGCTTAGTGTCGGTTTGATGCGATTAATCAATTATTCAGCGGAGACGCGAATGACGTAGTTAGCTTTTGTTTCGAATTTTCAATTATACATTGTGAATTTATAATTGATACGTTGTTTCAAACGAGTTTTAAATACTACTTGAATTGATGACCATTTCGAGGATTTTTTTATTCAATTACATACAAAAAACCGAGCGCTAATAAAATCCACCACGTGTCATTTTTTATCTACGTACATTTATATTACATTATGAACTACACGAGCGTATAAACGCTATAATGAAAACCGAGTGACATAAATACGTAACGATCAGCCGAAAAAGAGGTCGCACGATGACAGCAGCTTTGGCAAAATCCTACATACACCCGAAACCGATATATAACACTGTTTCTATATAACTAGATAAAGCTTTTTAATGTGAGACAGATGAAGTGGACGAAAGGGTGGCGGACCGGAGAGAAAGAGACGTTACTTCGTTGGAGGCTTTCGGGGCCTCAGGAGTTTCAGGGAGAACACAGAGAAAGGGCTGAAGCCGCATTTCCAACTGCCATAGGGAGGGTGAGGTCGTCGTGGGAGCAAAAATATAGCAATAACGAAGTGCCGGTAATTAATCCACGACAGTGCACTGCCGACTAAGCCACCGGAGCCTCCACCAAATCGACGACACTTTAACAAATTCGGAATGAAAAAAATACGGGGTGTATAGAGTCTCTTGTGGGGTGGTCGGTGCTTGCTTGCAGGATGTGGAGAGTGTAAAAAAATTGAGGGAAGTGTACTTGATTTGAGATAATTGTGTGATGTTTGTTTCGGTAAGCTGTATGAAAATAACGTAAGTGTTGTAGTTTTCCGTATGTGTAACGAAAAAATGAATGGTTCAGAATAATGCCATTAAAATCGAGTTTATTATGCCGATTTAAGGTTGAATAATATATGGCGTTATTTATTTTGTTATTTGCGTGTTCGACTATTACGTTTGAACGGTTGAATTATTCGTTTCGCGCAATAAAACGGCAGTTCCGAAAAATAAAACGCTGCTTATATGAATTTTTGACACTAACTATAACGAAGATAAAGTTACCGAAACGCTTGCCCACTAGAGTATGATTTACGATACAGTACGTCTTCTTTTCGTTGAAGATTTTTCAAACAACGAGAAAATTGCTAGATTTTCAAAGCACAAAGCGCTCTCTACATACGTTATGTTGACTAACATCGAACTAGTTGTGAATCGATAACTTTAATAGACTATGAATTGTTTTTTTTTTTACTTTTGTTATTATTCTAAACATTGAAATCATATTAATAAGTTTAAAATAATTTTAAAATACGTTTTAATCTCTAACTACTTCAGAGCATAACTTTCACGTTCACTTGAGGAACTTCCTATCATAACAAAAGAGCTTTCAATTTGGTTCAACGCCCTTCGCGAAGACCACAAGCATTAAATATCTAAGGTATGAAATAATTTTTGCAAGTTTTCAAAAAAATCATGATTCATATGCATCGATAACGAATTAACTCTTTTCGTTAAATTATTCATGAATGGCGATAAATTACAGGAAAATTTCCTTTCCGATTTTCTTCAGCAAAAAAAATTAAACCTCCAAAAACTCAACCTCTGCTAATTGATAACTTAGTTTAGTATAATTTACGAACACTCTTAAAACGGGTTAAATTATCATTTAAATATTTATTCATCGTGAACTTTATATTTAAATTCATTTCGCTAAAATTAAAAATAGTTTTTATGATGCAAAATTTATCAATACCCAAACGTCTGCAATTAATGAACATTGTGTACATAGGAAAACATTCGAATCTTTACAATGCGATGACAGTCGCGTCTCCTTCTCATCCTCCGAATTCCTACTACGTATACGAATGGTTCTGGAAAGACTGGAACTGGAGCCGTTCATTGCCGAAATGCTGGTGAAATCAGGCGGAAAGTTGCCAAAGTGCTATGAAAGCCATAAAAGCTTTGCTTTCGACGAGCGTGCGCGCCTACCACCTACTGCCTACTACCCACTATCAATGTGCGCAAGTTCGCCCCTAAACTTTTTGGCACATCGCTGACAGTATAAATACGCTCTATACCAGTCGTGAGGAACCTAGGACCCTTTCTAAATGAAGGTGTGAACTTTTTTTGGAATCTTTCAAAACTTCCGGCTGAGCTATCGATATAACTTCGTAATTCGTATACAAGCCAAAAAATATTTTTATACAAAACAGTTGTATTCAAATCTATTATAATGTTTGATAATCGAATTGGATGTTTGTATTAAATGAATTAATTTGATTCGATTAAAAACCGTGATCTTCCGCTAGGAAAAAGGTTGGCAACTACAGTTCTAGTCCCCTCTACTGCCACGTACACGTGTAATATCGTGTGTACGTATCGTTTAGTTACCAATTGATATTCTCTATTTGAGTTTTGGTTACACGTGTGCTTTGATTATATATGCAAATTTCCAACTATATCGGTACTTGTTTATGTATGCTTATGGTTACAGATGTCGATACGTTTCAGAGTTTCTCATTTTTTTATGTTTTTGATCATAGTATTATATTATTTTAACTCCAAAATTTTTTATTTAACTTCATAATTTATATATTGAACTGTCGATTTAACTTATGTTATATTCATATTATTATAGATAGTAACCCTCATATTCCTACAGTTCCTCGTCTAATAATACATTTGTGTATCGTATTTAGGTCAATATACTCAGATTCAATGTTTCGGTTTATCCATGAGTCGTTTCCATATTTCATAATTCCATAATATTATCATCTCAATATATAACTAATGATGTTTCCATAATATTGCTTAAAAATCATATAAAAATATTGCATTCGATTTAATAAATAAAAGATTCTTGTTCGATGTTAAAATTATAAAGGATACTTTATAATTTTAACAAAAACACAATCTGTTTTAATCTTATACGAAAATGCAATATAAATACGAAAGCCATTATGTATTATATATTTCAGAAAATGATTAGTTATTTAATTTTAAATAAGAATCAAATATCACAATTTTCTCGTTTAAGTTCGAATCAGAATACATCACAATCAAGAACGAAATCATAAAAGCTTTCAAGCGTTAACATTAGTGATTCGGAGGGACATGTGCAACCGGAGGAAACCAGCAAAAGTGCAAACTCTCCGGCTGCCGGACAAAGCAACAATTCATATGGAAATCTCGTATGTGTCATGTGGACTTTGGTTCGAAAGGCGACGGACGATTTCACCACGCAGAATATGCAAGACGTGTTTTCCCCTGGTGATCTGTATGGATGTGTCACATGTTGGAAGGCTGGAGTGAATCTGTCTTTATCTAGAATTTTATTTGTAAAAGAAATATTCGTTCTATAATTATTTTGACAAGTATTATATCTTGAGGTTTGTTATAAATATGTTCATCAGTTATATTATTTGTTTCGTGTACCAGCGAGATTTATTCAAAAAGTAATTGACTTTATTAAATCTTATATTTTCGTGCGATTTATCTGTTAAATTATATCATGATACATGAAAAATTGCCTTTGAAACTTTTCAGAATAATATTTCGCATCTTCAGATTAAATTAGCGAAACTTCTTTCAGCATTCAAAAAACAATATTTCATAAATATTCTGTCCATAAATAATGATGCATTCGATATGCTTCACTTAACTCACACAACTTTTATTGGATACGTAAAAGTTTTTCTTTTGAAATAAACCGACGAAGTGCAGATCTTTACACTTTCATTAAATTTATTACTCAACGATAACTTGTGGTCGCGACTTGAATACGAATCAACCAACAAAACAAACGTACTCGCTGACTAGTATACAATATTAAAAAAAAACTTGCACGCAGCGTATCTCAAACACAAAGCGTATCAAATATTATCATGCCAGAGGATTGGAAGCTTTGTGCTTTCTGGCGCGATCCTTTGAATCTGACGATGCACGCAGAGAATTCGAAACGTTTTTCATTGTTATATACTTACACGTTTTCTGGAATTTTATATTTTGTGTGTATATCTTGGGTATATGTGAATTTTTTTCTTAAACCTTTGGATGATGTGTATCGCGAGGAAAATATCCTGAAAGTTCCGTGTGGGAGTTTTTCCATACATAAAGCTTAAGTTACGTATTTTCGAATCGTATATCCAACATGAAATATCAGTATTTAATTTTAAATAAAAAAAATTATATCCATTCTATATACTACAATTTTCTCATGATAAAACCTTTTTGTCTTTTGCTCGATCAAAGCAACTATGAACTCCACATAAGTAGCGGCAAAATAGTTAATATGTACACACTTTAGAACGTCGAATTCGGTGCCTTTTGTTAGTTGTTGGGCCTCAACAAGTTGGGCCTTGAATGGAAAGTTTGTCAAAGGAGGACTCCGCTACGAGGAACTGGGTATTCTTTCACATAAATCAATCGGGTCGGATGAGAATTAATGGCGGGGTCGTTACGTGCCATTTAGTGTTGATGTCTGCGTAGTTCCAGCGCCCATTAGACGGCGAGCAAAAATAATAAAAACATATTTTCAGAGAAGCGAAAGGCTGCCTTTATGTGTGTAGAATGGGGTAGGGGACCACTTAAGATGTGTTCGGCGAAAGCGGTCTTTCGAAAGCTTGATAAGTCTATGGGATGACCTATTTATTTCGTTCGTCCGACGAAAAAGTGGGTATTTACGTATATTTATCGCAGTGCAAAGTGGAGCGTTGTCAAGGACGGTGTTTGAACGGATTCCGCTTCAATTGGATTTAGTTTGAAATATTTAATTAGATTTTGATCTTTAAATGAACATTGTATAAATCGAAAAGAGTCTAAGCTTTTTTATTGAAATCTATTAATGGTGAGTATTATTTACGCTTGTTCGTGACAGTGCACTCGTTGGTAAAAAAAAACAAATACATAATTCAATTAGATTTATCGAAAGAAAAGACGTAACTATAACACCCATTGCTTTAAGGTAAATCTTAATATAAAGAGAACTTTAGAATCTTAAATTTTACAATGCAAATAAAATCCCGGTTTTTATATTAAACGTGAATCTCCGTGCTCGGCTCAGTTTTCAACCTCATCATAAATTCAAAGTTTCAGTTATAAAAATATTTCTCGTTGCCAGTTTAGTTTCTTATGATTTTCATAGACATATAATAACGCAATAAAATGTTAATAAACGTTCATTTTACTATTATGACGTTCGAATTGATATCTTTACAACCGAAATGTTATATCACACTTCATATTAATTCCAATGTGAATTTATACTCATATTTTTAAATAACCAGCATTCGTTACATAAAACAAATTGAGTCCTATTAATCAACATAACCCTATTCAAAATCAAAATTAATAAATGATACACTACATCAAGACAACTACATTATCGTGCGCGTGATAATTACAAGCGCTGCAAAACACTACAGTTAATCTCGCGCTAATTAAACACACCCCCAAAAAGCCACCCTCCTCCAGAGCCTCCCTCGAGTCCCAAATCCCAATCCAGAACGACCACCCGCGTCCAAAAAAGGAACACGGGATTGACCCTGGATCTTTGCCTAGGGTGGTGGGCGTTCGGTATCCCGCGGGATCATTGTGTTTGCCAGTCTTGATGAAAAATGTGACAGAGCTTTTTGTTTCGCTACACGGCCCTATGAATAATTTGACGTATTTATCTCGCTTTTGTTTGGCCGCCCGACGGACGGCCGCCCACCCCGCCCACCGCGCCCACTTCCAGGTTTCACGGTTATTATCGCCGTTTTATGCTTATAAGTTTCCGTTAATTATATGCTGGATGGGGGCGATGGATTGAAATTGATCGAGCGACGGCGAAGGTCGGCCCGTTTATAAATTGTGTTAATTTGTGTGTTTTTGCGCCGGTCTAATATAGACGCTTCGATGGGTGTTGGAGTGTTGTGTTGTGTTGGAGATGTTTGTTGATTTGCGGATTTGCTTTTCCGATTGTCGTATTGTTGTTTTTCTGTATGTGCGTGTTTGGAGTTTAAGTCGATTGGGTTGTGCTTGATTTCGCCCGAATGAGCTTTTTTTATTTATAAAAATCTCTTTGGTCATTTTTTATAATAAGTTGTATTTTATTGATATGATATTTTATGTGATATGAAATAAAAATATTACAAAATACATCCAATCCTCTTTTAAAGGAAATCATAACGCAAAATTATTTCAAAATTTCGCAGCGACAATATCGATCATCGTGCAAAGCTAGGTTAAGTTATGTAAGAAACACACGAAATTATTTCAAAAGGTTGAATCACTTTTGTAACTTGTGTATTCGATGTTTGGTTAAGTTAGGTTAGAAATTCATGAAATTATTTCAATAAGTTGAATCACTTTTTCAGCGTTACGTTAAGTTAGGTTAGAAACACGCAAAATTATTTCAAAAGGTAGGGTCACTTCTACAGCGAAAAATCGCTGAGTTAATATTATAATTTCCTTTATTAAACAAAAAATTTCAACACTTGATAATTTTACTCGGCGAAATTTTTTAGAAAGTATCCTGGTATAAAAATAGGATTGGTTATAATATCAAAGTATAGATCACCTTTTTTTTATAATTAAGTTTCCCTCTCATAATTTTCCAAGAAACCCCTTGTTTTATAAAAAAAATCTTTCGTTAATATCAAAATCGAACAAAAACAAGATACAGAATCATATTTTATTTATTTAGATACCTTTTCTTCATCGGAAACGCGGAACACTTACGACTTTTCCGGAACGGACAAAACACACAGATCAAACAAGGCTTTGCGCCGAAAATAAACCGTCGACATTTATGAGTATACTTATTTATATTTCGGATTTCGTTCGGCAATCCTCAATTGGAGATCTCGAGATGACGGACACCCCGCCGCCATATTGTTGAGGGTGGCCATGTCGGCAGGGTGTGGGGGCGGCCATGTTGGGAACGTGACTTATCCTTGATTGTAAAATTGTACGTGATTTTCATATTTCACGGATCCGACGCCCCGATGATTATCCCGTTTCCTCTGTCAATTCCGGAACGTCTAGCAGGTAAATACGTAATGCCGGGGGATGGGGTTTGTCAAACGGTTTCGAACGTCAAGGTCTGGTCTGTTGAATAATTCGTTGTTATGTGTTTATTGTTCGGAATGGGAAATGTGTGTGTTTATCGAAGGATTCGAGCTTAAGCTCGCAAAAGCGGTGTTGTTTTGGACGGATTTTTAATATTTTAGTGAAATGATTCGTTTGCTCGGGACAAATAGTTTTGAGGATTCGTGATGTGAATAATAATGGTGTTAACTTATGAAATATATTGTTTTGTATGTTGAATTTTTTTGTCTTGATATCGTTGTAGATTTTGTTTAAGATATTATTTTTTATATAGCGTTAAACTCTGCATATCATTTTACAATATTCATATTTGAAAATATGTATTAACTAAAAATTATAATCCATATACAGTGCAGTCCAAAGGTTTCCATAAAACCATAAAGCGATGATAGGTCATGTTATTTGGAATATTTTAAACCATATATCTGCCATATTATCTTTCATTTAGGAATCATTAGTGTGCAAGTGTGAGATTTTAGATTTTTATTTTAAATCAAGAAAATAATAATAACTCAAAAAAACATGATACTTTGAACTGAGGTAAGTATCGTTTTAATTGTTCCAAACAACATGACCTATCACCCATTTAAGATTTTACGGAAACTTTTGAACCACTTGTATTATAATACATACCATATATTATATTATAGTAAATTATGTTTATCATGTAATGAAATACAAAATTTACTTGATACACAAATATTTGTAATACGACAGATTTTCTAAAATTAAATCCGTTAATCGAAATTAGATTCACTATTCTCGTATGGACATCTATTACGAACACTAACAAAGTTCTATGAGGGAATGTTTAGATTCAATTGCACGTACACAAACACAATATTTACCATGGTTGTAATGTACGTTTTCGCAATCTTTCACATGTTCCTCACTAATCGGCTTACGCTTCAACCGTGGAAGAAAAACAAGATTTTCCCGCTTCTCTAGACCCTCTCGTTATTTTTCTATTTCGCCTTCATATTTTTTTGGCAAATCGTCCCATGCTAAAAAGACTATTCTTTGACGACCTCTACATACTCACACTTGTACGAAAAGATGTTGAATTTATTCATACATTGAAACGGAAAGGGTTTTCAAAGAAGTAATGAAAAAAAGCGGAACCGAAAGATATAAACCCTCGCGATCTAGTAGAGAAATAAAAGATTTTACGGTATTACTTCTGTTCGTCCGTCGCGGTATAAGGGTGGCAAGGATATATTTTACGAGGAGATAGGACACGAAATTGGTAATATATCGAGAAGTAATTAAATTGGCTCGAGTAATTCTTCGGCTTCATCCAATTTCACAGGCCATTCGTCCGCCTTTCGGCCATCATTTATACACCGCTCATTTTTTATCGAGCCGCGATACACTCAAGCGCCATTCCTATTTCAACAAATAATTTTTATAACACAAAACTTTCAACAGTTCATAAAATACATTGTACGCGTATACTCAACATCATCACCAGCCGAACACTAATTCACAATCACAAAATACACCGAATCCCATAACACACAACCATATCCGAGCTAAAATCCCACGTCATTCCTGCGATCTTTAATTAACGCGGATCGCTACGACAATTACGCACTTTCGATTTCACACCAGCTCGGTCGGCCGGGTTCTTTCGCCGAAGGATCAAAGGCTTCATTAGTTTGTATTCGCGTAATCCGTTCCAGGTAATATGATCGGAATATTAATAACGGCCGGGTTAGGGGATGACGTGCGTCTATGTGGCGAGCCATGGCACATGTATGGGGCGGCCACCCCTCGGAAGACGTGCTGGCCAAAGGGCTTTTGTCTTCGGGTCGTGCAACCTGGGCTAAATTGCATTCCGGCGTGTGATACCTATTCATATGCGAATTAAGCCGCTTAAACGGGGTTATTGGCAACGTTTTTGATTCATATAGTTACGTGCGTTGTTG
The DNA here is from genome assembly GCA_028571205.2 of Hydropsyche betteni. NCBI lineage: Eukaryota > Metazoa > Arthropoda > Insecta > Trichoptera > Hydropsychidae > Hydropsyche > Hydropsyche betteni. Next base: position 7,628,414 of record JAOXNN020000021.1, read on the forward strand.
TAGTTTGACTTTCGAGGGCGGGTTTACGGTTATGGCGGGGGTTCGCCGCAATTATGGGGCGGTTCGTGTGTCATTGTTAATGTGTGCATTATGGGAGCGAGGTTTCGATGGGTTGAAGGGTTAAGTTTTAGATTGGATATTGAGAGATTGAGGGGTTTTTTGTTTTGCGGTTGTGAGTGGATACTGAGAGTTTAATGATTGTTCTTCTAATAACAGTCTTCAAAAGTGCCGGGTTGATGGTTTATTAGATAATAAAAGTCGCTAGATCTAAACTTTGAAACATGAATTGAATCTCTACTGTATACATTACAAGTATTTTTGGTCGCATTATTATTTTTATTAAATCAGTATAGCAAAAAATATTATAAATTCATTATATTATTAAACATTTCAAAAATTTCTACGGGCTATTTAATGTTCATTAGCTTAGCTAAAACTTAACATATACTGAAAATGAAGTATCTTGCACATAATATTCTAGAATAGTTTGAATACAGATGTTACTTATCGGTTGGGAGAAAGGGTGAAAATATTTTACCATCGATAAAAATGCTTAAGGACTTATACATGAACCTTCTTAATATATTTTATTTGCATGTTTATCATTATGAATCCTTTTTACGTAAATAATCTCATTATTAATTAAATTTTAATTTAAAACATTTGTTTTAAAAAATAATTAATTTATTAACATTTTTCGAGTTATTACTTGTACCTATTTTATAATTTTTGAAAAAAAATTGTCATTTTTTTATGTTGATTTTTAATGAATTTCGGTTGACCATGAAATAAATCTCCCTTATAAATGTCAAACGATAAATATTTAAAGGCATATTTCTTCGTTTTTGTCTTCATCCAACGGAATCCGTAACGCAAAAAAATGCTAGATTTACACAAGCACTTGGCACATTCGCACGCGGTCTGGGAATTGTATTACATACAACAAGAACAAATCATAACAGTTTTAAAGCTCTCCCTTGGGAATATTGCGAACAATTTCAGTGTGGATTTTTTGTGATCTTCGCTTTTTCGTATGACGAAAGCACACACATTCTGAAATATAAAACAAAAAACACAAATATTCCGCCCACGCGTCACCGTATTTATTACACTTTTATGACATCTCAAACGTATCTCAGTTATTGTTGTGGATATGCATAAGAGAGATTTTGTTTATGGACAATTCATACGGACAAACAACGATGTTCCAAGAATAAATTCTTAAAGAAGCTCCTGTATTGTATATCGGTTTCTTTGCGTTAAAAATATACGTTTTATTAAAAAATGCATACATCAAAGCTGCCTTTATATACCTCGATTTCAAAGCGTTCTATTTTATTTTCTTTATAGTTAAATCTCAAGTATACTTTATTTAAGCCCGTTATTTAAAAAAAAATATTGAACGGCGTTGGATAAAATGAATTTTTGTTCAATAACAATTTGTAATATATATTTGTCTTTCGAAAACATATTATATTTAATGTACTCCGATTTTTTTCTACATAATCACATTCTATTCAAAAAATACTTGTATTCACGGAAAACTCAATACGCAATAAACAAACAAAAAACACACGTACACCGAAAGACACGTGTCCGATTGATAATATCAGCATGCGGAAAACTGTCACAAATTTCCCGGAAGCGGTTCGAGGTCACATTGTCGACGGGACAAACAGACCTTGAAATAAGCCTCGTGTCGAATTCCTAACGGTCAGTTGATACAGGCTGTATTGAAGACAAGATAACTCCAGTTCCGGTTAGGACCGGATGTTCTGTTTAGATCGCCTGAGGACCGATGGTAGATCTTCGCTTTGTCGTATTACGAATCGATGTTGAATATCATGTTTATTTCGTATACCTTAGCTTGATTATTCATTTGAAACGCGTATCGAATATAAAGAGGATCAAAATCCATTCAATCGAACCGCAATAGTGCCAAATTTCAAAAAGCCCTCTTCCAATTAAACTTAAACCTCTACGCATCGATCACCATTCAAAACAACTTAATCCAGACCCCGATTAAAATCAAAAACTCCACATGCGATAAAATAAAATCGAACGACACACCCAACTTAAAACACGACGCGGTAACGACGCTTCGGCAACATCACAACACCTTAACGAACTCAAAAGCCCCATCCAGAGGAGGGCCCCGGTTATGACCGAGGCCCGAAGCCATAATATAAAATCGAGCGTGCGTGTCCTTAAATTTGGCCTTAAACCTTGGAAAGGTCGCACCGTAACGACGCCAGGATAACCCTCGTTTTCCGGACGACTTGGCGTCGTTAAGCGAGGTCCGTCTCGTGTAGGTGAGGTGTTGCCGTCGTGTGAATCTCTGTATCGGTTTATGCTTTGGGATATATTGAATTTGATGATGGGATGATATGTAGATGCGTTTTTTAGTGTGGTGTGCTTGGGGGTAAATCAATTTTTTTATGTGATAAGACTCGTTTTCTAAATGATTCGGCGTTATTGAGTAAGGTCGGTTTTGTAAAGTTGAAGATTTCTATTTTGTTTTATATTGAAAATATGTTTGACGATATATTTTTGATGAGTTCAAATATCTGAATATTTGATCCATTCTATTGATACTATATACTAGTTTTTTTATATATCTATATTTTCTATTATATCTTCTGGTTTATGAGCTGTTACCAAAGTGTGTTTTAGCGCATTGTTTGAAAGTTCATTAAAATTTTAATATTGTTTGCTTTTCAAATTGGTGTACTAATAAATTACTGGTGTGCCAATATGTACTAGACTTTATATAAAGATGTGAAATCTTTTCAAGATCAAGTTCGATTTTTAATTTAGATTCGTTTTGCTTTTAAACGTTTCACATTGAAAGAAAATAATTTTGAATGAAAATTGGCATTATTGTGTATTCATCTGCCTACACTTTGATTTCAATATTGTATTGAATCAGTTTGATATGGAAAAAAAATCGGTTTACTTTTCAATTTATATTTCTCAATTGATAAATAAATATTTAAGAAAATAACTCCTCGAAAATATTATAACATGAAAATATGGTTTGAGTGTGGGATTTTTTTTTAATTATTTATCGAGCGACCTTGCTTGTCAAATATTAGCTTAAATACACCCATATAAATTATTATATAGCTTTTATGTTACGAATATTATTTTATGCTTCGTTTATAAATACACATCTCTCAGTGTTAGCACAAAATATATTTCTTCTCCACATTTAATGGCTTTATTCATAATATTCTCAGTGATAACTGAGATTACAAAGAACTATTATATCATAAGAACTGAAATCTCGAATTCACTATTGTCCCTTGAAATTAACAATTTGTAAGTCGTATAAGTGAAATGGGGTAATTTTCTACACTTTATTGAAACGTCCGGCTCTCGAGCAAACGAAATTATTCAACGTTAAAATATTTGACTTTTCAGTATTTCCACATAGCGTAACAGTCACGCTAAGCCATATTCAAGGAAAAATCTCTATTACACCACAACTAAATTAGTTATGCCATAATAATAGAGCGCTCAAGCACGGAAACGTCAAAGGCTAATGACGACCCGGACGCAAAATCACAACCTGCGCCACTACCTTGTAATAGCCGGTCCATTTCTCGGCCAATTTAAATTCGATACAAGACGAAACTTATCGATGCAAATTGACTTACAGTAATGAAAGTACTTGTAAACATTTACTGTTATATATCGAAAACTCCGTTTTTATTATTATAATTTATGCAAATCAGTATACTTTGGTAGAAAAATATTTAGATAGACTTTTGTGACCTTGGATGAAAATATGTATTTTTTTTTTTTCAACCTTTTCCTACGTTTATTTAAAAAACAAAGGTATAGTTAATTTTTAATGTAAATTATAAAAAAAATGCTATTTCTTTGATATTCAGTTGAGTTTTAAGTAAATTTTATAATACCTTCAAAAAAACTTAAACTTTGAGCGAGTATCCATTTTTCCATCTTCTTAATATTATACTATCAAAATATATAATTAAAAAAAAACATTAATCGAAACCTTTTCCATAAAACGATAATAATTTGATATACAATATATACAAATTTCATATTTATATCACTTTAAATCCGAGCGCGTTCACGAAATTACTCCATAACGGAGCGCGCGTCCTCCGCCCTCGAAAGAGCCTCCCACCTTCGGCCGTAACATTTTTCCCGGTAATTTTTCCACGTGACCTTTAAGCTACGGAGTGTTTACGGCATTTCCAATATTAAGTGGCCGTAAACGCGGTCGTTACATTAAATATGCAGATCCTTTTCCAATCTGACACCGCGATCGGACGTCCCGCGCGACACCGGCCCTCGGGCTTTTCTAGACCGTCATAACACCCGTCGATAACGCAAAGGACATTTCTCTCTTGAACTATGCTGTATAATGTGGAATGATGTGGAAGAATCAAAAGTCGCGATTTTATAATAAATAAATCGAATTTCGATGAGTTTTTATAAATATGAGCTTTTTGGATCTCGAATTTCGTTCACTTTAACGTGCCGCTCAATCGAAAATTGAGAAACGAAATTTTATTTTATTTTCATTGAAAATATTTCCAATTCTAGTTTAAAAATCATCTTTATTATTTTTAATTTTCTCTTCAAACAAAATATTTTTATATTAAATTCAAAAAATAAACATAAAACGGGCTTTATATGAAATTTGATTTAGTTTTTATAAATATATACACCCAATCCTCTTTTTACACTGTTCCAAAATAACACGATTCACGGAAAAAGAACCGATTATTTCCTACACGGTTTTTTCAATATAAAATGGTAAAAAAACTAAAATAAAACATGTATTATTATACCACAATAGTTTGATTCGGTGCAATTAATATACTATTGTAATAATACGTAAGTAATTATTGTTATAAATTAAAAAGTTTCGATGTTTTTTAATGATTTCACATGGCACATTTTTTTAAAAATTACATTTGGATGGAAGTTCTATCCAAATATACTGATGGAATCAATTTTCAATTTTTATATGGTCACCATACATTTTTTTGAACGGTAGTCTCTGGAATCTATCCCTCGTCTAAAAAGAGGATCGAGTGTATTTTCTTTTCAATTTATATGAATTTATAATGGTGGTTTTGGTTCTGAGCACCTTTTACGGAGTAATATTATAATAATATAATATAATATAATGCTGTGTTTTCTTTTTCAATATGTGTGGGACACGCGCGTTTACGTCTAGGGAGCACGATAATATTAGATTGGAATTGTTTTCGGACACGCTTTTTGACGTGAATACGAAATTCGATATTGTTTTTTCATAGTGTTAGGTTGATTATTTCGTCTCGTCCAGCCTTTTGCTTTTATCTACTGTTTATTTTTGAAACGTGATATAGTGAAATATGACAATGAAGTTTTATAAATAATCCGTATAAATAGCGGTTGTCCCTGATCAATTTTGAATTTCTGTAATTTCGATTGGGCGCGTGAAAAAAAAATGGTTTCTAAAAAATTGCAAGAAACTTATCCAGTTTTTTTTTATTTGGTGAAAAAAAAATTGCACAAACCCGTTTTGAAGGACATGTATATATAAATTTTTAAAATTTCAATTATTATTTTCATTGTAAAAAAGTTGAATTATTGTGTTTTATTTAGGTTTCTAAAAGTTTTATTGATTTGTTAAATATAATAAATTAAAAGTTTTGCATTTTTATCAATAAATTAAAACGTTATATGAATTATAATATATATTTATGAATCAAACCATGATCATAACATGAGTGGATCATGTCTCCTCTCCTGAATTTCAAAAATAATGACAGATCGTACATAAATTATGAATCTTATGTTGGATCACATCATTCTTTTACAATATATATAAATAAATTCTTTGAATATATTAACTTTCACATACATTATAACTTCAAATTAAAAAAAAATATACATTTTATTACTTGAAATAATTTACATATTCCAAGCAATCTTTCCCCTTAAAAAAAAACCTCGGCATGAATCGGACCAACAAATTCAATCATCAACCAACCTTTTGCACTGATTAACAACCCCATCAAACACGCAACCTACAAAATTGCACAATTTCAATCGAAAACCCCTAGCCAAACCAAACCAAACAACCACCGCCGTTGCCGATTCCGCACCAGCAACAACACCATCCCGCTGGCCATGCGAAAAGCAAACTCGAAATATAATATATGGTGTTTACCATTATCAAACACCACGACGACACCACGGTACACACTCGTACGCGTGCACGGCAAACACGGTCGATCCGTTTCCCATTAAAACTGGGCAATAACCGTACTTTAGCGGGACGACGTGTTTGCCGCGGCCGGAGATTTCGGGACCTGCGGGATAATGAAACGGGAATCGGCCCGAAAGTGCACACATGTTCGGCCGATGGACGTTATCGTCGCGGGTCGTTATGGTTTTTTAATTGTTTTCTTGTTGGTTTGCCGGTTTCGGGGTGATTTCGCGTGGGCGGCGCCGTTGGTGATGTGTAAAAGTTGGGGAATGGGTTTTGAGTGGTGTTTGTCTGTAATTTTAAATTTATATGATTTTTTTTGTTTATATTTATAGACTTTTTAGGAATTACTTTCAATTTTTTCGTGTCCGGTTTTTACCCGGTGTTGGTGGTGTTGGAGGATGTTTTTTCGACACCCATGGAGTACCTTGAAGAGGTTACCACCTTGCTCAACAACTGAAACTTGAAACAACAACTTAAATGATAGGATGTACATAGGAAGGAGGACCGATTCAAACCCACGTTCTGCACATACTGTGTACCGTACGCTGAAAATCGAAAATAATTTTTGTCACAATAAATCACGACACCAGCACATTGTATTGTAATAATTTGCATAGCGAACAATAGACAGGGCTTGATATGATTAACAAGTTGGCCCCTGACGGGTCGGCCCGTGATGGGTTGGCTCCTGACGGGTTGGCCCCTGATGGATTGGTCCCTTACAGGTTGACCCTTGGCAGTTTGACCCCTGATGGTTTTTCCCCTTACGGGTTGACCCTTGATGGTTTGACCCTTGTCAATTTGACCCCTGACGGGTTGACCTCTGATCATTTGACCCCTGATCTTCGACTCTAAATACTGGATTTTATTCATCTTTAAATTGCCCCCGTTGTTCCGTTGGCCCGTTGTTCCCGTTGTCTTCACGCGTTCTGCACACACCGGTTTCCGATTCCCATTCTTGGTTCACGGTTCCCGTTGTGAATACGTGTTTTGTACACATCACAATCACTACACAATCAATACGTGGCGCGGCGCGGCGTGGCGTGGTGGTATACTTTTCCATGCAAAATTACTAATATTATTTTTTAACCTTTCTTTAGGAATTTCCCTATTATTTTTCTTAGTAAACCACCCGTTAGCTAAAGCAAATAAAAGAAAAAATAAATATATATAAAAATAAACATATATAAATATAAAATAAATAACACGAAATTAATTTAAAACAGATTTAATTTATAATCTTAAAATCGTTGAATTCAATTTTGAATATTTTTAAAATCTTCGATTCCACGCCTGAAAATACACAACCGCCGTCCCCAACCGGTCAATATTTACATCAAGAATTCCATCGCATTCTACACAAAAACCCCGTCGCCGGAATTTAATTCGAAACGTAACGTTTAAATATTATGATTCGAAATGCGGAAAAGTGGCGTCGGCCTCTTTAAATATTTTATTAAATGAATCCCAATGGCAGTGACGTGTGAAGCCGGCGGAGGTCGGGTCCCCGAAGGGTAAACAGCATTACGAGGGTCAGTTGGCGGGACGACACACTCATCAGCATAAGTGAGGGATACGTGGAGTCCTGGATTCAATTCCGGGACAAAGAATCCTGTTTGTGCTGTTCCGTGTGTAATTGAAAAAGCGTACCCGTGCGCTGGGCGCGAAGGGCTTAATGACGATGATTGTGTTTGCGCACTTTCGTGCGGTCAGCCAAAAATTAATTCATATTTTTAATGGTGTTTATAAGGTTGCTTTGGGCGGGTCGAAATCCAAATCTGTGCTTTTTTGGATATTAGAATGAAGTTCTTGCATCGTTTGATACTTATGTAGTGTGTTTGAAATTTTTTCGATATACTTTCAGAAATTCAAACACTTTTCCATATGAGTGTGTAAGTTTATTTGCTTTTTGTAGTTTTTATACATCAAATTCAACGTTTTACACTCCAAATTCAGTAAATCAACAAGAATTAAAAGTAATGAATTTCATCGGTTACTATAAAAACGGTGTAAAATTTAGACCGTAAATGATATCACTCTTTCATACAGTCCAATTTGAAGTGTAAGACAATGAATTTGAAGTTTAAAACGTTAAATTAGAAGTTTAAAACGTTGAAACTGAAGTGTAAAAAATATAATGTAAGTGTAATTAGGAAAGTTATTATATTTTTGAATCTATTTGATTACTTAAAAAAATTTCTTTCTGAATGATTTCAAGGTAAATAATATTCAATCGCAAACTTTAATTAACTATTGACAGACTTAAATTTAATCGTATCACATTACGCTTAGCTTCCAATTCGTATATTAAGACTGAACCATGATTGCTAATATGATTATTTTATGTGAATTCTAATATGACACATGAAAATAATTAAAAATTCGTAATGTTTTATATATTAGTAAATCAAAACAGTATATTCTGGCTGAAATTTGATGAGCTTTGATCTCACGACAAAATAATGGACAAATTAACATCCAACCTGAAAACTACGTCGATATTAAACTCGCGCAAATACGTCACATAATTCCGCCTACTTGTTTAGTATTATTTAATTTATTAAAGTGAATTTCGGCCGTAATTGCGTTTACGACGATGTAATCATAAACGTTACGCGCTCGCGCTATAAAAACTTTCATTTTATACACACGTATTCTATATAATTTAATTACGACGTATAATCCGAAACGTACATTATTACATTCTATTACATTACGACATAATCATGTAAAACGGTCGTATAATCTTTGTCGGTTCGTTGAACGAGTAATCTCGTTACGTTCGTTTCACTCGATCGCTTTTGTTCACATTTGATTGGTCGTATCTCGCGTAGACGCCACTTAATCACTCAATTGATTTCGAATTTCCCAAGCCTGGAAGGTGTTCACACGTACCGTTCCATCGGTTTCGGAATGGAACCGGTGGAAAAAGTGTGCGGAATCCGATTGTAGGTAATGAATGACTCGTATCGGTTCCTCTGGTAAGGATCGCGTTGAAAAATTTACTGCGATGATTCTCTTGTGTGGTGCTGCCTTGCGAGAGGTGTTTGTTTTGAATGAAATACGTTTTTAATGGTCTTAGTGGTAGTGCATGAAGGTGGTTGTTGAAAATAACACTATTTTCAAATTGTATTTGTTATTGAGATATCGGTTTTATTTTATTGTTGCACGATATCCCGGAAAAATGTATGAACACTTTGAATGGTTACAACATTTATATTACATTTATTGAGGTTTTAATATTGAAACTTTAAATTAAAGAAAAGAGATGTAGAATTTGTATAATTGTTAAAAAAAAATTCAATTGATAAACGTTCTGGATTGAAAATTGCTTAAAAGTAATGTAAATTCAAACAACACGAATTGGGTTGTTAAAAAATTGGGTATATTTTCTTTTAATTTTTTCTCATAAATTGTTGACTATTACTTACTTGGGCTTAAAATAAGTTCACTTTATTTAACGGTCTCCAATCGATTAAACTAACAACATAAAATCACACATAGAAAATACAACGACCCCGTTAACACTTCCACAACTGATGCTCACCGTTTTATTTTTTCCAATTACTTTCCGCAATTCATTTTCAATTTGGAAAACACTTTGTACCGCGCTTCCGTATTTGTTCTTCGATTATTTTACACTCTGATGGCGAATTGTTTCCGCGCTTTCTGTAGACGATGGAAGTGTCTTGTTTTTGTATCCCGACGGATCCGCCAGACAATTTATATATCTCGGCCCGCCCAAAAAGAGTACTGCAAAGAACAAGAAGCCAGGACATAAAGAAAACTGGAAAGTCAACGGTTGTTGGCTGAAAAACTGAACTGAAAGTCGCCGACAAACGTTCCGATGACGAGATCTCAATTTATTTTCAGTGTAGTACGAACGAGCAGCACGGAATTCAATCTTTGAAAACGATCGTCGTTTCATTTTTGCATGCATATTCCATAAAATCGTATTTTTATTTGATAAGCGTATTTGTGTCGTTTTTCCTTTGATGTGGATTATATTTTATCGAAACAATGTTTTTTTTTTTATATACGTATTAATTCTTTGTGAATTTGCATGTTTATATAGTATCAAATAAATATTTTTTTATAAATATGATATGATAATACATTCAAATAATCTATTACTTAATCTTTATTTAAATAAAAATATTTATTCTCGCTTCACTGTTAGATAATCCATTTTATATTTTTGAAATATTCATATTATTGAAAATCCTGGATAAATTTTCATTCTTAAAATTCAAATTTTGAATAGAATATAAAAATATCACGGAAAACTTGTGACTCTCATATTTTCTTGCACTTCAGAGGAAAATATTAAAATATTTTCCTCGCTTGGTAATGAAGAGGTTAACCACCTCCCTCAGTGATAAATATCTTGTGGCACATAATAATAAAAAAAGTAACATGAATTTTCTCATACATTATATTTATTATTGGGAGATACGCGAGCATTTTATGCTCATTTCAGATTTGCTTTGTAGTCTCGCGCTCGCGCTCGCGAGCAACAGTCCTTTATATTATGGCAATAAATTCGAATATAGTAATAAATATGCAAATGCACGATAAACTTGTTTTTACAACCCTTTATGCGGATTATTATTATCGTTATAGGCAATTTTGCGATCGGATCCAGACACAAACTACAAGCTCAAAACGAAAAAATGAATAAACGACACGTATTGATAAAGCCGTATTGTGAATATCGAAAGCTCATTATCCTGGTTTTTTGTACAAATAACATCCATTTCTTACATCTTAATTTTCATATAATTTATCGATATTAAAAAAAAAACAAATTTACGTTTCAATCTAAAAAGAAAAACAATTTCGACACAACACCATGAAGCCATAAGGCATTCTAAAACATTGCTAATTCCATCTTCACAAGCAGGTTAACGCTCGTTCGAATGTTTGCGCCGTTACAGGGTGGCAACTTAGTCACGGCTGCCACCCGCACATTATGAAAATGCAACGGTCGTAATCGCTACGCATACGGCCAAGACTGGGTAACAAAAAAAATACACACGCCCACACTCGTATATGGCAGCGTTGGCGAAAATGGGGCAATTTGCATTGTAATTTCGAATTGGATATTGCAATAATTCGCTTGAGCGTCGCCCCTAATGGAAATTATATTGCGTTGTGTCTGTTACGTTCATTTTGTTTTGTGCCATGGTGCATTCGGTGAATTATTTTGTTTTCGTATAGAGTTTTTGTCGTAGATGTTTCATTTTATAAGTTTTTCGTATACGAAGTTGGATGATTGATTAATTTGTATGTTATAATGTTTCTTTTTAATTTAAACTCATTTTTCTACAACATCATAAAATAATGTAAATAATTAATTTACTTTTCAACAAGTTTTTGGCTTTGATAAGTTTTTACATCATTGCAATTTTTAACATCTTAAATTTTCAAGGCGAAAAAACATACCCTTATTTTTTTTGTATTGAAAATATCATTTGTTTTTCAATGTAATGTAAGTTTAGTATAATTTTTTGAACGATTTAAAATAAAATATCCCCTATTTATAATCACGGATTTCTGTGTGTGTGTCTGTTCGAATGACGCTCGCGACTTTAGATATTCTAATATGGTATTTATGCGTATATAATTAACACTAAAATATGATGCTCGTTACCTACTAACTACTGGCTTTGCCTATACGACGTCTCGTGACAATAACAAATGAACTATTTTGATTTTATTAATTAAATATTAAATATTGAAATCGGGTACCGGCATCGACTTCAAAATAAACACATACACATCCCAATGTTATTAACATCGGGCCTATTTAATAATTATTCAAATGTAAAAAGAAGATTGGTTACATGTAAAGAATAAACATTTCTCAAATTTAACATACCAATACGTACAACGTCGCACTCTTCACACAGACCCATCAATAAAAACACACAAGTCCCACACAAACCAATCCCTTAACCCATCATTAACCCACACCACCCCCTAACAACCCCCACCCTCGAATCGAAAACGACAACACGGCCCGGCGAAATTGCCCCACCGCGCACCTTAAACGTCCCGGCAGAACAAACACCGGCCCCCCTCGCGGGATTTTTTCCCTCCATCAATCATATAGAGAGAGAGACACACGCCGGACCTCGGAGCCGGACCTGGCCATCGTAGTTATCCAATTTGCGATAAACCCACGTTTTTGTCTTATTTTTTCTGCCGAGGACCAGGTGTTTGCTCGGCTCGACCCACACCACTGCCCGCCCGAGTCGTTATCCTCGGCGCTGTGCAAACTGCGCGAGTGTTTGTTGTGCAAAATTGGATTGTTGATACTGCTTCGGCGCTCGCAGGCGAAATAATTTGTCTACGTGAACAAATGCCTCCGTATCTCTCTGGCAGGCTGCGTCGAGTGGTTCCGAGATCTTTTTGACCTATCGGCCCCGTATAGTTGTGTAGGCCTTTTGTCGATTTTGCGCCGTTTCCCTTCGGCGTTCGTTTCGGCTTTACGGCTACGGGGTCTGTATGGGGTCCGTATTGCGGAAGGTTTGCCGGAGGACGTGCCCTTTCCGAATTGCTGGGTCGCTTTTGAGCCGGTGAATGATAAGTGCCGATTTGCGCCGATTCGATGTCGTGTGGGATGGGAGTTTTCGATTTTTTGTTTATTATTGTTTTTATGTGGATTCGATTGTGTTGGAATTGCGGTGCTTTGTTTGAAAAGAGTATTTTCGGATTGAAGATCGGTGTTCTGTTTAAATAGAGTAGAATTGAGTTAATGTGATGTTTCATGAATAGATAATGCTGTTGAGGCATAGAGATTTATTTTAATTCCGTCGAAACAAAGCTCGATTTAGTCTGTATAAAAATTGCTTGATTAAATTTTGAATATATATTTTCTTGGAATAGTTATAATTTTCAAATAGATTGAATTCTTGAAATTTATCTATATAATATCTCATTCATTATCCTAATTTACATCATAGAAATTACGTTCCTTTCAACCACAGATCTTTTGAAAATTTTGAAGCTTATAATAATTTCGCTAAAAGTAAAAAAATCCAAGTTAAAATTGATTGAATAAAACATTAATGAAAATTTTATGTAATACGTAAACGAAAAAAATATTTTTAATATTAATTTTTTCTTTTTAATTTATAATATTTAATTGAAAAAACAAACGGATTTCGCAACAAAATTCTAACTAATTTTAAGCATTTATATAAACCACTTCAGCCGCTGTCAGTCGCGCTGAGCTTGGATTAACGTCTGAAAACTTTTGCAACGTTCCGAATTATTTTCGCGAAATAGAGAATTAATTTTTCGCAATCTTCGTACGCGTTCTACACAAAATTGCAGATTAATTAAGCTCTCATCGCTCAAATTTAAGCTACACGAAAATTTAAGCTCAAACAAATACGCGATCCAGAGTAGGATTGCAAATATCGACATAGCTGTACAATATTGCTGAATCAAACAATTATTTATCCTCCATGAAAGTGAGTTAATATTTTATAAAATTTCTTTGATCTATTAATTGGATTAATGTTACATTAATACGATATTGTAATAAGTATACTTATACTAAGGTACCTATAATAAGGTACCTATAATATATTTTATATATGATACAAAATGTGATTAAATAGTCATTATCGATTCTTATTACAAACTAGTAAATAGGCCCGATGTTAATAACATCGGGATGTGTATGTGTTTATTTTAAAGTCGATACCCGTACCCGATTTCAATATTTAATATTTAATTAATAAAATCAAAATGGTTCATTTGTTATTGTCACCAGACGTCATATAGGCAAAGCCAGTAGTTAGT
>JAOXNN020000021.1:7652177-7685126 GCA_028571205.2 Hydropsyche betteni
ATGTTCGATTTTTCTACTTGCTCGTCAATGGTATTCTATTTGAATTTATTTGATTCTATATATGCTCATTATTATGTCAATTTGTATCAACAATGAAAATAAAATTCTATACAAATTCACCACAGATATTTTTCTACACTTAAATATAACAAAACTTTAATAATCTTCCTCGTTCATATACACAAATAAATCAAATCCTTTTTGCGCATGGTCTTGCTACGGACAGCAGTTTTATGCGGATAGGGCATCAAGGATAGATTTTCGGGCTAAATTAACACGCATATCCTGCGAAATGATCGCATAAAGTAAATAAGGGAAAAACGAATAAGCAGTTTGTCATGTTAACAACCGAACATAGTATGGCGAAAGTATAGGAGGATGTAAGGTGCGCGTACGTAGAGGTACATTCTTTCACCTTAGCCCCTTATGCGAATTTATGCTCTCGAGGCTCGCCTATTTGCGGGGATTCCCTCCTGAGGAAATTTTGTACCGTGTATTCTTACTACATGGCTTGTTTTCTAGGATTTTGTCTACTCTTTTAAGTTTTTAGTTAATTATCTAGTTAGTTTTCCATTCATAATTGCTTTAAGATATTTATTTGAATAGTTTCAAATCGATTTATTTTGTCATTAAATTTTTGTGAATATGTTACGCGTTGTTTCCAAAATTGTTTTGTTCGTGTACGATGCAAAACAGTTTTGTATTGTATACGAAAAATGTAGTAAGACAGCGTTTTGCTGATGTTTTTCACCAAAATTTGGACTTCTTCCTTTTCATTATTTTAATTTCTATACCAATAGTTAGGATTAGGGTGGAATTGTTTTTTTTAGTTATAAGTTCTGATATCTCCAAGACTAAATTTTCTTTAAGTGGAAAGTAAAACAATGAAAAAGAAGTTCAAATTTTTGAATAATGTAAGCGTTCAGTTTTGAAAATTATCAGTAAAGCACCATCTTACTAAATTTTTCGCATACGATGCAAAAATGTTTTGCGTCATGCACGAACTAAGAAAATTCACAAATTAAGTGTAACATACATAAATTATTTGAATATTTTAGAATTATAAATAAATTATTAAATGTATTGAATATAAATAAAACATTTTAAACCCACTGTACAGATATACGAGCATCGAACTGTTTCCAACCTCTGCTGCACTAAAAACAAAACAAAACTAAAAACATCACATACACATAAAGAGAAAAGACGAGGGCCTCGACCGAAAAGTTTGAAAACCGCAGAACACGGACAATAAATAAAAATATTTCCGGGATCCTGCAAAGGAGGAGGCCAGGGGGTGGAAAAGGAACCACGGGTCGAGACCTAATAACCATGTTTATACAGTCTCCAAATCCGGATCAACTTTAGAAAGATTTGTTTGCAGCGCGTATTGTATTATCATAAACAAGGATAACCCCGCCCGACCCCTGAATCTAAATAATAATATGTATGGGAAGGTCCTGCGGCCCGATGGACCGCTTTCGGAAAACCACCCACTAACCTCCTGAGGCCCACTCAACCCTTTCGTAGCCGGTGACATGTCGTATACACACATTACGCGAAGAATAAATCCACCGCATTCTTCAATATATACCTCCCTTTTCATCATTTTGTTAATTTACATCGATCTATATTTTCTACCCGAATATTGAAAACTCATGATCGATTCGAAATTAGTTCCACCAAATACTAGGCCAAACTTTCAACATTTATTGTCGAAGTTATAAGAAGGGGCATATGGAATTCCAGTGACACGTTGTACACATATCGATTTTATTTTAATCTCGCGTATCGGTATTTAGGTTATACGTCGGCCATAAATCAGAGCTTTCGTCGCGTGGACCGATGGCGTGGTTTCGTGCACCATGAATATTCGCAAAGTTATTTATTCGCGTGTAATATGTTTTGCCCGGAATATGGAGTTATTCGGTGAAAAATGTGATTGGATGTGTCTCATTATCATATGTTCGGTCATTGGAATTCGATGAAAGAGATCAGAATAGTTTGATATATTTATATACATAAAAAGTTATATTTTCATAATAAAAATAAATCATTCTTGTATCATGATAATGAAATTATGTTATACTGTACTAGTTAAATATATTATATTAGAGGTGCTAGGCCGTCTGCGCACTTAGAATATTTTATAGCGCTACATTTACGGTCTGCCGTTACTAGCTAGACAAATTAAGTCTAGTCTAAATTAAAGGTCAAAACATGAAATGCGCATTTTCCGGAAAACATTCGGCATAGTGGCAGTCAACGAAATAGGAGGTTCAAAGTGTTGAATTGTAACCATCGGCCGCTGTTTATGAGATGAGCTTTCCTTGGGACGATTCTAAGCGTTAACTCGTCTTCATGATTAAAATAATACATTTACTCGACCGTGTAACTGATAAATTTGTTAAATAATATTTATATTCGGCATATCATTTTCAACAGAAACACAATATAATAAACAATTCGTATCTAAATTAACTTGTTTATAAATCCATTCATTTTGTGTAACTACCAATTTGCGTAAATTACATACACGATCAAATATAGTTTGACGCTTGTTTCGACCTATATTAAACACGAGTCTATCGCACTTAACCAAACATCAATCTGTCAGAAAACGACCTTTTTATTTCTTCCCTCATTCAACTTATCACCTTGCAAAGTATCAAAATAAATACATCTAAGGACGATTTCGGAGACTGCTCCTTCTAGCTGTTCTGGATCGCCTAATAATATTTTCAGTGTCTTTTATTGGTCCCGCGAGGCGACCGCAAGAACGGGCCCTGTCCCGTTTTGAATTATGGACCAATAAACCGAAGAAATATGGCTGCTTTTGCTCTCCTCTTCTTTCCCTATGCGAAATCTACGAAAAGTGCCCGCTGTATCCATACACTGGCCCGTACAGAGGCGATTTTTTTCCAGTCGTCGTCTGCAAGGCTCGGCGAGAGAGAAAATATGAATAAATTATGTTGCCGGTCGGTATTTAAATATATTTCGTATAATTTAGGATAATTCTGTCGTGAAGGGCCGTCTCGATGCGCATTTTTCCGCGTATATATTACGGAATGTGATATTATTGAATTTTTTTTCTGGGCCGTGCGTTGTTTTCGCTCGTGTGACTTGTGTGTTTGCCGTGCGTGTTTTATCTGCGCGTTTGTTCGGATCGGACTGATTAAATGTTTGTTTGTATTTTCGGTATGAGAGTGTTTTTTTTTTTTTCGAAATATATCTTTACATCAAATTGTATTTGTTCAATTTAAAAGTTGTGATATAATAAAAAAAAAACGCTTTTATCTCATTTTTTTATGGTTGATTATTATGATACATTTTGAAATATATTACAATATAAAAATACAAAATTGCATCCCCCGAAACACATTTATATAAAATCTTTTAATCTTTATAGCCGTATATCACATAAAATTGTGAACATTTGCTGTACGAAAAGAAGAATTCAAGCAGAACAGGGGCTTCTATCGTCTGCCATACATAAATTTATCAAAGTTTTTAAAGCGTCAATTGTGGTATGTCATGTTATGATAGTCGTGGTGCGACGTAAAGATATAAAAGTCCTACTTTACAAAGTGCCCATTGTAAGGGATGAAGATATACCCCCCATAGAAGCGACTTCCTTATAGGGGGAGGGTCGTGTGATTTTTCAATTTGGCGAGTGTTTGCTTTTGATAACGCACCACGTTTGAATTTATTGAAATCTATCAATAAATTTTCTGTTTTTTATATATAATATACAAACATAAATAATGTAAATAATACGTCAGTTAAAAATTATCTCATTCTTCTTTGTAAATCTTTAAATCGATCAATCGAATTTCGATGCGATTATTTGTTTCAACATCGTTTAGTGATTATTTTGTTTTACCTTTTCAATTTTTATATAATATTATATACGCGATCGTTTAGCATTCGAATTTATATCAAATCAACGTTTTATCCTCACGTCTCATTTAAACTCGAACCGTCCGAGACGTTCGCGCAAAAAACTCAATTACACATAACTCTGGCCGTAACTTCGAAACCGGCACATTCACATGAGCGAAACGGCACATCTTTCGAATATGCACCCGACGAAAAAACTTATTCCCGCCGAAAAAATATGACCCATAAGACCCGTAATCAACCGCAGCTTCGGCGCGTCCGATCTGAAGAATTTCCCGCCATGAAAATTTACAACCGGAAGCGTAAACAAAAGGAGCACATCCTCCACGAACACGTAGACTTTACTTGCATACCCGGACTCGTATAGGAATAAGGGCATGGTGCTCGAACGCCATAACGGCCCCCGTCTATTGGGTGTCGGGAAAATCTCCGTACGAGGACATAAAAAGACCCTCTTCGGACATTCATTTCTATGGAGACAGCCGTGCAGGAATCTCGAAATTAGATCTCATTGTTTTTTATGGTGCTGGCCCGTGTCCGGCTTCCCTTTTCTCTCCGTGCACTCGCAGCGTTCACTTATCTGTCGGATTTCGTCCCGGGATTCCCGTCCCGGGATATAGTGTTCGGTGCTCGTTTTTAATCCGCAGGGAGACGGATCGTAAACGCGATCGTTAATTCAAGTCCGTTCGTAGATCTTGCGATGCTTTTGTTTAGGGTTTCTAATTTATTAAAATTTCTTGCCCGAAGAACTTTCTTTAATCTATTTTGTTTATTTTTTTTATATATATTATAGTTATACCAGAACTATTGAATCGCGGATATTTATATTTTTTAATCAATCAAAAATATGTTTAAAAGAATTTCAAATTATCAAATAAAAGTGTTATTTATAACAATGTTAATACAAAAATACCTATATACAGTAGAACCTCTAATATTCGGATCTCGGTCAGATTCAGATCTAGATCTGGATCGATCATTCTTTTTAAATAGCAGATTTTTTGTTTTTTTTCACATAAAACGCATCCAAAAATTTACGAGTATGTAAAAAAAATTATACAGATTCGTGAAAAGCTTAACTATGACGGTGATCAAACTAAAAACTCACAGAAATTTTATTTTTAGAGAATATGGAGTTAAAAATCTTCTCACAGATGGCATCAAAAATTATAACTTCATTAATTATTATCATGGAAACTGATTAATAAACTACCACGGTGATTTTTAATAACGTTAAAAAATTTAACCAGTCATAAATAAACAAAAAATAGTGAAAATAAATATACAGTAAATACGTTTAAAAAATACTTATAATAACATGTATACATAATTATTCACGCCATTTTTTTAATAAATAATTTAAATTAATTTCATATTTTTACATAATTTTTTTCTATTTTTGCTATCCGGACCATCTTAATCCCCGCTTAATCCAGATAATCGAAGTTTTACCGTATATTTTTTAATTAGATCAAAATGTATTTCCGTTGCAGTTGGGAATTGAATTTCCTTAGTTGCGCTATATTTGCATCGCTTAAGGTTTACTTAAGTTGGTAAATTCTATGAACCGGAACCGCCGCACAAAACCGGAAGTGGAATTCGGACAGAGTCCAGTTTAATTTATTGTTAACTCAATTCGCGGAACTGTCGTCAGGGTTGATTGCACCACGTACGTGCCAACGTTAGTTCTGCAAGCGCTCTAATTAACGAGACGTGTACGAAAATTTAATTCGCTAAAATAATACGGCGAATTTAAATGCATACAATTGATTTTATGTATTGAAAATTTATTATTCGATTGTTTGCGTTTTGATCTGAGCGATCGAACTGAAATCTATATTCGATGAATATGGTAATTGCCGAGCGTCAACTAATTCAATTCATATTTTTTTGTATGGAAGATTAAAAAAAAAATTCGATACACATATTCAGTTCTTCTAAAAATAACATATTCTGCAATAAAATGAAACTGTTCCGTTTGATACATTTTATTACGGGGAAAACTCACAACATAATCAAACGCTAGTTCGTTCAATCGAGTCTTTTTATCCTTTATTATTCCTTCAACAAGTTGTACGATTCGTATTATTGTCAAAGTTATACGCTCGAATGGTGTATCCATTAATATCCTACAGTTAAAGGTCCGCTCTGTCTAGCTATTTCAGTATATGTCCAATAATTTATTGTCATCTTCTCGTAACAATTTCGATTACAATGGTTTAATACCCCTGTCAAGTGACGTACAACCAATTTCGTAAGCAAACATCCCATCTTCGCGATACTCGGGCACTATTTAAATATTCATATTGGATTTAGAGTGAATCAGTGTACGTTTCGGGATACATGTTTGTTTGCTTCAAAATAAACTACTTTTAATTTTACAAATTTTGTTGAAAAAATTGTGTAATATTATGCTTTAACACTTAAAATGTCATAAGTTAAAAATTTATAACGTATCACTAAAAGAAACATGTCGTGTATATCAAAGCGTTAACAATACTTTCAACGCCTGTTTCCCTTGTTTGAATAAGATTAATACTTTTGTTAAAAGCTCAAAATTTTATCAACATATATTTAATTTTAAAAAAAATCGAATAAATATACGAAACTATAAATAACATCGCCGAAGAGAGGGAAACTTTGTCATTTTCACGGCAGTTTCCTTTCGAATTTTCCCCGGCGCGACTATTTTTCGCCACAGGCAACCCGGCGGGAAAATTAAGCTTTTTGCCCACTTTTAATTATAACTTCATATCAACTTCGGCCCAAACTTTATTATTATGATTGAAGTTCACCCTGTGAACCCGACCGAATATCGATAACGATCGCTCGGCCCGCTTTCGAACACAATAAAACGCGTCTGTACGTTGACTTATCGGCTTTATAAGTATACTATTTTCGGTACATATTTTTTTTTCATTTTTTCAACGATCCAATAGGTCTCTTGAGAGTATTTTAGTATTTTCTAAACCTAATTGAGGACCTCTTCTACAGCTTATGAACTCATCAATTCCATATGAGTGATTCTATTATGAAATTTCAATTAAAGGATCGTGATCGATAAACTATTCGGTGTCGTTTTCAAAACACATTTGTGTCAAGGCAAATATTACGCAAAAATACATAATACTGTTTTAAAGCCCTTCGAACGAAGGGCTTATATGTTTTGGGCTCCGAATACATACATACATATTTGTAATGTATAATATGTACGCATTTCAGTCGCAGATGTGCCGCATCTGATGCCTTTGAATTTCGCATTAGAGTGTCGAGAGAAGATTGTTCCTTTTTTTATTAAAATATTCCGTCCCGATATTAATGATACTTGTGCGTTATTATAATAAAATATTTATAAACATCTGGTCTCTTTCGGTGCGGGAATTGCTTTATACGAGATTTTAGCGTGAAGCGATTGCGTTCACTATTACTTATTCACGTAAAATTAAATTGAATTTTTATACATTTATAATATATATTTTAGTGTATATGTTGAATTTTTAATAGATAAATTTTTCCTTTTATTCAAAATATGATTTTAATCATAAAATAAAACGTTTTAGAGTGGGAAAATTCAATTCGACGATTCAGCCTGTTTATTTTTAACAGTGTGAAAAACGGGTTCGTTTACGATTCTCCACATAGAAATTATTATAAAATTATCGAAAAACCTAATAATATCAGAAGGACATTTTACGACGGCGATTAATCTTTATTAACCGAGCATTACAAACACTGAGTATTTGATTACTGAAAACTTCACGATTCATTTTCACAATTCTGCGCGAGAGCGGATTAAATGGTAATTTTGGCCGAAAGTTTAGCTATAATTCACCGAATCACACAAACGGAAAATTTGAAAAATGTACAAGTGCGCGACGACTATGATAACAATATAACCGCGTATAATATAATCGCACTCCACCGCAAACATGGACCCATTTTTTTCACGGGAAACATCTTTGTTAAAAATTTATTTTTTGTAGAGAAATTTTCTTTTGATTAATTTTTATAATTAATAATTAATTTTTTTTTTGAATAAATTCATTTATGCACATATTTTTATCGTTATAAAAATTTATCCCGATCGAATCATGTCAAACTCATCTGTTTCTATCAATCAAAAATTTTAATATTCGGTGCAGTTAATAGATGGATATTATTGAACTAGAAAAAATTCAAAAATAATTTTTATCGTTCAAACTTTTTGAACAGTCTCATCTTTTCTTTTTTATTGCATTTTAGTTATAAACGACAAAATAAAATGATTAATCTTTCAAATAAAATTCATAAAATTATTGATCATTCATAATCAAAACCAACACATAGGGTAACGACACCAATGGTTGACCTTGTACCTATAGTAGACCATCTCTTAGAAAAATTTTAAAATTGAGGTTTTCAAGAATGATAATCCTTCAGGAAGGGTGCGATAGATAACTTATTATAAGGGTGCGATAGATCTTATTATAACTTATAACACTCTTTAAGAGCCTTTTCGATCATTTTTAAAAACCTTGATTTTCACATTTTTCTGAAAGATGATCAACTAAAGATATAAGATCCATCACTGGTGTTATTACCCTAATACAATTATCACTTTTTACGTTTCACAGGATTTAAAATCATCACAAGATGTTACCCGGGGACCATGTTTCATTCGCATTCGACGCAATCAAATTTTTTCCCACACCCGACGTTTCTATGAGATTTCCATATATATCGAAAGCTATACGTTTCGTTTGACGCGTAATTTATATTGTGTATCCGATAATAATCGAACCGTGCCGATGGTTCGATTATCCCGGTCGTACGAGTCAGTTTAATGAAAACCCATCCTTGGGGAACTGCCTCGGAATGGGGACCTTCGACTTTTGAAACTATAAGCCAACAATGTAATTTATTTCCACGGGCTCCCGACCGACGGTCTACTATTGTAAAAGTATACCATTGTATACTATATTGACTGTCTATTCAGTTTTCATTTGGATTCGAATGATATTCGATTTCGCATTTTGACATGAAAAAAATATATATAGAGATACGCGTATTTTGTCATCGTATCAAATTCATCCATATTTTCTCAAATTAACTTCGATATTGCTTCTGAAGAAAATATAAGTTTATAGAAAATATATTTTCTCAATTGGTTTTAAATATACTGTACTATTCTATAATATCCCATATATATAATAGCAGATTTCTGTGTGTTCGTCTGTCTGTGTATCTGTCTCGATGACGCTCGCGACTCTTATATTCTGGAGACATTTCGCAAGGGCACGGTTATAAAATATGTTTGCATAAATATATTCAGTTTTTATTTTATTACGTAATAGTATGGTTATCAATTAGCAGCCGATGTTATTAACATCGGGTCTATATACTAGTATATAATAGCGGATATCTGTGTGTTCGTCTGCCTGTGTGTCCGTCTGTCTGTGTGTTCGTCTGTGTATCTGTGTTGATGACGCTCGCGACTCTTATATTCTGGAGACATTTAGCAAGGGTACGGTTATAAAATTTTTGTTTTATTACGCAATAGTATGGTTATCAATTCGCAGCCGATGTTATTAACATCGGGCCTATATACTAGTATATAATAGCGGATATCTGTGTGTGTTCGTCTGCCTGTGTGTCCGTCTGTCTGTGTGTTCGTCTGTATATCTGTGTTGATGACGTTCGCGACTCTTATATTCCGGAGACATTTAGCAAGGGCACGGTCATGAAATTTTTGTTTTATTACGCAATAGTATAATTATCGATTCGCAGCCGATGTTATTAACACCGGGCCTATACACTAGTATAAAAAGAGAGAAGAAGACCGTTTCGAAAACTTTTTTCGTACAACTTTTTCGCACGAAACGAAATCGACCAACAATCTTCCACGAACCCTAACCTCATAAAAAATTTGAAAAAATTCCAGAAGAAGCGGCACCATGAGGGGGCGCCGCTGCTAGCCCGACAGCCCTTCGCCCCCCATGCTAACGTACCGGCTGGTGTCCACCCACTTCCTCAAGCAGCCGTAGACGGACGTCGCCATGTGCAAAGAGTGGGACATGCCTCGGAAGGGGCCCCCGAACCTCACCTAGACCCGCCCCCCCCCGTTGACAGACTCTGATTACCGTGCGCCGTCACCATCGTCTCTGTTGTGCCGCGTCGCTCTCGCGCCTCGTCTTCGATAGTGGGAGGTGTTTATCGGTAGCTGGGTGTACAGGCCACAACCATTGCTCACTTGCTGCAGTCGATCGTCGGCGCCGCCAGATACTGCATCGTGAGTATATTTGTTTTTTTTTTTTTTTATATAGTGTGAACAGGTTTTTGGGATTTTTTAAATTTCGAATTGGAATTTTTTCATGACGAATTCGAAAATCGGAAATTCATAGTGATCAGTGGGTTATGGTTTATTATTCGATTTGATTTTGATGACTTCAGTGATATTTGTTAATTTTTATATACAGTAATCCCCTCTCTATAAAGACTACGTCTATAACGTCATTTTCGTGAGTATATGTTTTTTTTTAGTGTGAACAGGTTTTTGGAATTTGATTTTTTTAAATTTCGAGTTGGAGTTTTTTCATGTCGGATTCGAAAATCGGAAATTCATAGTATAATCAGTGGGTTGTGGTTTATTATTCGATTTGATTTTGATGACCTCAGTGATATTTGTTAATTTTTATATACAGTAATCCCTCCTCTGTAAAGACTACGTCTGTAACGTCATTTTTGTGAGTATATGTTTTTTTTTTTTTTTGTGTGAACAGGTTTTTGGGATTTGATTTTTTTAAATTTCAAATTGGAGTTTTTTCATGTCGAATTCGAAAATCGGAAATTCATAGTATAATCAGTGGGTTGTGGTTTATTAGTCGATTTGATTTTGATGACTTCAGTGATATTTGTTAATTTTTATATACAGTAATCCCTCCTCTGTAAAGACTACGTCTGTAACGTCATTTTCGTGAGTATATGTTGTTGTTGTTTTTTTTTTTTTAGTGAACAGGTTTTTGGGATTTTTTAAATTTCGAATTGGATTTTTTTCATGACGAATTCGAAAATCGGAAATTCATAGTAAAATCAGTGAGTTGTGGTTTATTATTCGATTTGATTTTGATGACCTCAGTGATATTTGGTAATTTTTATATATAGTAATCCCCCTTATTTCTAACCCAGCCTAACCTAACCATTTCGAACATATTTATATAAGATTCTTGAATTAATAAATAAAAGACTACGTCTGTAACGTCATTTTCGTGAGTATATGTTTTTTTTTTTTTTTAGTGTGAACAGGTTTTGGGATTTGATTTTTTTAAATTTCGAGTTGGTATTTTTTCATGACGAATTCGAAAATCGGAAATTCATAGTATAATCAGTGGGTTGTGGTTTATTATTCGATTTGATTTTGATGGCTTCAGTGATATTTGTTAATTTTATATACAGTAATCCCCCCTCTGTAAAGACTACGTCTATAACGTCATTTTCGGGAGTATGTTTTTTTTTTTTTTTTAGTGTGAACAGGTTTTTGGGTTTGGGATTTGATTTTTTAAAATTTCGAATTGGAGTTTTTTCATGTCGAGCCCGGTTGTTAGAAAGTCATGGTAATCGATGAGTTACGGTTTGTTCGATTTGGCTTTGATAACCTCAGTTAGTGATATTTAGTAATTTTTATATACAGTAATCTGCCCTATAAAGACTACGCCTATAACGTCATTTTTTTCTAATGTATCTGAAAAAAAAAAACTCTTAAAATCATCCAAAAAAAAAATAAATGAAAATTTTTCATTTATTGATTTCCTAAATTCCCCCCTTATAGCGTCGAACCTATCTTTATGTTATAGAGGGGATTACTGTATATATTTTATTATTGGATGTTTTAAACTTCAAATTCAACCTTTTTCAAATAAAATTGAATCATTGGAAGTATTATTAATTGTGAGACCGTTGTCATAGTAATCAGTGAGTTACGGTCTGTTATTCGATTTGACTTTGATAATCTCAGTTGGTGATTTTGTTAAATATTTTTACTTACATATTTTATTATTTCACTTTCTAAACTTCAAATTAAACCGTTTTCATATCAAATTCAATAATCGAAAAGTATTATTAAGACCGTTGTCATAGTAATCAATAAAATACAATCTATTCTTAAATTTGACTTTGATGATCTCAATTGATGATTTTTACATACATAATTAGTTACATTTTTTTAAGAAATCAATCTGAAAATGGGCACCATAAATATTTACCTAATTTTTTTTTTTTTTTTCACGAAATCATAAAAAAATGATGAATGAAGAAAATAAATTTGCGATACTTGAATTTGATTTGTAAAAGGTTTAATTTTAAGTTAAAAAGATTGAATTCTAAATGAAAAAGCTGTATGAGAAATTTTTGAGGGAATTGAACGCGTGCGAGATGTTGATGTACCTGTTTGTGTGGGCGAGAAAGTTTCGTATATTTGTGATTTTACGATTCCGATATAAATAAAGTCAAGATTGGATGTGATTTTTGTTTTACGTGGTGCAACGAATTGCACCTTTGTTACAATGTCAACCGTAAATCGCGTCACTAATCAATTTGTCATGATCGAAGTGTAATTTACAATTATCGTGTGTTTCATAATGAATCGTTATACACACCCAATTCTCTTTTTACGCGGGGGACACGTTTCAGTACCGTGTAAAAAAAAGTATGACGAAAATATAAAAATTGGAGAAAAGTTTCATCAGTATGTTTGGATGGCAGTTCCGTCAAAATGTAAATATTTTATGAAAAATGTGTAACGTTGCAAAATTTCATCATGTGAAATCGTCAAAAAACATCGTAAAATTTTATTTAATAATTATAATTGTATACTGGTCCAGTCCGGATCTTATCATTGTGACATAATAATATATTTTTTTTATTTTTAAACCGTTTTTAAGTGTAAAAAAACAATCAGTTATTTTTCATAAATCGTGTGAAAAGAGTCTTTTTGGGTATATTTTTATAAAGTTTCTAATGGTGATTTTTTACAAGTATAATGTTCTTATATTCACTTTCTATATATATTTTTTTTAAATGTAATTAGCATAAATTATTAATACTTTCGAAATTAATCGAGAAATAATAGATGCATGTTTAGTTTTCGATTTCTGCGCAATTTCTCGTAAATATATTTTTTTATACAGAAACGACTTTTATTTAAACTAATTTCATTCTTACGTTTCGTATTTTAAATTTTAATTAATATAATTGAGTTACGATAAAAAAAGCAATTTATTATTTCATCCGTTCGGTCGGCGACTTTAATTTCAATTAGCAAATTGAAAACAAAAAGTTCCAAACATTCCAACCGGTACGTTTACATTATAAAATTCGTTTAGTCCACTTTTCGATATTTCATGTCAATTATAAATTGATAATCGCGTGATTGTGTATATTATATTATACTATTAAATAGGCCCGATGTTAATAACATCGATTTTGGTTTTGTTAAGAAACGGAAAACGATGAAATGTGAAAACCCGATTGTGTAAACTCAAAATGTGTACCCGATTTGAATATTTAATATTTAATTAATAAAATCAAAATACATAGTTCATTTTTTATTGTCACCGGA
Organism: Hydropsyche betteni; assembly: GCA_028571205.2. Lineage (NCBI taxonomy): Eukaryota > Metazoa > Arthropoda > Insecta > Trichoptera > Hydropsychidae > Hydropsyche > Hydropsyche betteni. Next base: position 7,665,670 of record JAOXNN020000021.1, read on the forward strand.
CGCCATATAAGCAAAGCCAGTAGTTAGTAGGTAATAAGCATCGTATTATAGACGTTAACTGTATACGCATAAAGACCATATTCGCGAAAAAGTCGCGAGCGGACAGATATATAGAAATCCGCTATTATATATAGGGGATTAGTAAATCATCAGGCAATGTATATTCATTATATAACAGTTCAACAAACTTCTGCGACAAATACGAATCGCGATCCATAAATAAACATTCAGAGATAAGAAAAACTCTATGATTAAGCGTTAATTTACAGCGGAAATTGATACAGTTTACGATATGAAAAAAGTGTGTTTGTGCGGCGCGTTTTATTTTGAGTATTTTCGGAATCGAAATGTGATTTTTTGCCGCTTTTTCGAATTACATTTGAATTTTATTCGCTGTTTAACTACTATAAATTCTATCCACGTGCAAGCAGCCTTCGCACTTCGAATCTAAATATTTATGCGAAACTATTTTTCGCCACGCTATTTTTCGAGCTTTTTTCAAACGTTCGTTCCTTATAAGTTATTTTTGTCGAAGATACACGTAAGAGGAAAGAGTTCAGAATCGATCGATTTCCGTATGTTTGTTTGTGATATGACAAAATCAAATTACGGTGTATTACCGTTTTTGAAGGTCCATTAAAAAAAAGTTGTTCGAAGAAAAATGTAGATTGAGGTTTTCAAGTGTTTGAAAAAAAATTATTTATCGAAAAATTCACGCATTTGGTGAATATTTTTGGGTTTATGTAAACTCTTTCGATGATAGAACTTTAGATTTCTTCACAAAAAAAGGAAAGATCAGAAGACTGTTTAAGTATTAAAATTTCGGTATAGTTATTTATCTATATTATAAAACTATTCGACGAGTAAATTTCGGAATAAATGCTGTTTGTTTATGGGCGGATACGCATGTGTTTTGTGTGTGCCATTTTTTGACAGTTGATAAAATCGAAATATTAACTTGCGTTGTTTCCGAATTTTTTTCAATATCGTGATTTATTTTATGGAAGATTTGTCTTTTTATATGGTTCTTGGATCGATTTGTCGTAATATTTTTTAGAAGAATGCTAAATCAAAATAAATAATGAAATGTCGAGTTTATAGGCGCCATCTGAGCATAACACCGTCTTTCACGAGCATCATCAATTTACATTTTTTTATTTAACGATAAAATACATATATACAACATCGGGCCTATATACTAGTGTCATATAAATTTTGATAAATGGGATAAAAATTCTGACCGAAATCGTATTTAAATTCTGACCATTCAAATAGTAGCCATGCCCGAATGCGACCGTTCCGTTTTCGCACACTAAATTCCATGTTTGCGAAACTGTGTCCGCGTGTCACGAAAACGTTTACGTTTCAGCATGCAAATGCGAAACGCGACTCTAATGTAATTGACGCGCGAAGAAAAAAACCGCGACGTTTCCCGCCATTGTGGCGAAACGCGCGAAACATTCAAATAAACAGAATCGCACGAGGGACGCGGGGGTTACTTTGCGCCGCGGATTCGTTTCCGTTTTGTGCGAGATGCGTTTGTTGTGCGACGTCCACGTTGTTGGAGCGTGCTTTGTTAGTCGGTGTCCGTTGTTTGGTTTTGTTGTGTACGCGTTTTAATGATTCAATTGGGTGTGTTGGATGTTTTGAATTGATTTGTTCAACTGTGGAAAATTTGTGTATCGATGGGTTCGCGTGTTCGATATGTTACAGTTTGAGTGTCCACTTCGTTTGTGTATGTGTCACAGTTGAAGTGTTCACTTTTGTTTGTTTATATCCATATTAGTTTGGGTATACCCAAACTATTGATTTTAGTTTGAATGTCAACTGTCAAATTTTACCTACATATAATTGCGTCTAAACTAAAAACAGACGTCATAATTATCATGCTTGGGTTAGGTTGGGTTAGCGTTTTAGCTTGAGTTGTGAAAACGAGTCCAAAAAAAACCCTCGAAGTTCAAACTGACACGACGGGTAGACTCTACGCGTATTTCTCGATCATTAGTAGACATACCAATTTTCACCTTATTGATATTTAGCATAAGAGTATTATCTGAGTGCAAACAACTTAAATTGTCGTACCGCACTAACAATTGGACTAGAGCTGTTTTGAAGGTGCATAAACCGACTAATTGTTCGTGCACAAACGAAGTGGACACTCAAACTGTAACATATATAACAATGGATGTTTGTATATTTGTTTGTTTGACGGCGTTTCACTCCAACACCGTTCGACTGGTCACCATGAAAATTGGCATGTATATGTATTTTTTTGTTGAGAAGGTTTAAGTATCATTAAAATAGGGTGACCATATTTCCCAGAACCCAAAACGGGACGGTCTGCAAAAAAATGTTCCCCGCCTATATAAAAAAAAGTTTTTTGTTGAGAAGGTTTTTGTATCATTATAAAAGGGTGACTATATTTCTCAGAAACCAAAACGGGACGGTCCGCAAAAATTAAATCGAAAAAATAATTTGATTTAAAATTTAAGTCCCGAGCAACGACGGGTACTACCGCTAGTAATTTATATAAGAGAATGATAAGAAAAATGACGAGATGAAGAAAATCTAAAGACCGTTTTTAGTCAGTAGAAGCAATGTCACTGTCATATAAGGAAAAGAACTAGGGCATTCATAGTAAACACGCTTTACAAAGAGAGTAATTATTTCGACGCGAAATGGGTTTTTCCACGGAGGCGTCTCGAAGCGAACGCTTCAGGAACCGCGTTTATTACTGAACCCACCGTGTCCGATTTCAGCCGTCTTTCAGCAGCCAACCTGGCCAATTTCTTCCATCGCGGAGGCGGCACCGGACGACAGCACTCCATCACGACGATTCAAAAGGCAGCAACATCGCAAAAAAAGGCCGGATCGAATTCAATCGAACATTGTCCGCGGGCGATTCAATCGAAACTATGGGCAGCGACCATTATGCGCGTCCTGCACAATCCGATCGAAACGGACTTACATAAAACTGTTACTTAGATGGCTTTAACGGCGCAGAACGAAAGGGTTTCAATTAGCGGTTAGTTACAGACCGACTCACAGTTATTTGCATATAGGGACAAATATGCAACGTTGAAGTGCACTGAAACCGTTAATCGGTTCGCGATTCGCAGAATTTCACTATCGAAAACGTTCGGATCGAATCGGTTTTAAGTTTCGGTGTAGATCAAGCGGAATTTCGGTGCAAAACGATGCACTTTATAATCGAACGAAATCGGAAAAGCTACTGAGCCGTGATGAGGCCGCGTTTTGACTGACGATGTTAAAGCGACGACACGGAACCCCACCCGAGCCAACTTTGAACACCGGCTGTTTACAAACACACATGCGATTTTGATTTTTTTTTCACTCGTCTCCGGAGATGCATACGCTTCTGCATGTGAGCGTGACAGTTGCGCAACGTGTCGCAGTTAAATTCATAAATAGAGATGATAATGCATCGGGAATTCGGCGAAACGTGCGACTTTCGGAATATACGATGGGTGTTTCGAGGATCGGCTCGAAAAATACGTGATGCTAGGATTTTTTTTTCGATTTTCTTTATATGGCAGCTTCCTACGCTGTCGATAATAGGAAGTGCCGCGTCGGAATAACGATGAAGCCGCACAAAATGGTGTTTGTATTAACGGTACGTGAATTTTCTTTTTCGTGCGTTTTGCCGGTCGGAATTATAACGAGACGATTGAGATTGTGATCGCGATAACCTCAGTGGACGTGTTGGGGTCAGATGTTGGTTTATAATTGCCCGAGTGCATCCCGTTTTGTTAAACATAGTAAAACCGTACGCGGTGAATATCCGACGGAAAATGGATAATGTATAGGGTGACCATATTTCCCAGAATCCAAAACGAGACGGTCCGAAAAAAAAAATGCTCCACCCATCCCCCTATATAAAAAAAATGTGTTGCATATTTGAAAGTTTGCCCTCAATTAATATTTTTAAGGAAATATATAAATGTACTAGAACCATGTAAAACAAGCTAAAAAAGCGCAGCAAACGAAAACTTTTTCCCAAATGTTTTACTCAATCGAACTATATCACTAAAAACAATCAATTTTCTTAATTTCTACCAACTGTCTTTTTTTCATTGGATAATTTATCAATATTTCTAAGATAAGCAACTGTAGAATCAAGGCTTTAAAAATAGTGCCGCAGACGAAAAATTTTTTCAAACATTTTATTGTTAGTCAATCAAACTATATCACCATTAAACTATCAATTTACTTATTTTTTCGTATTCAGAAAAGTAACTACAATTAAATATATAAACCGGAATAACGGGACAAATCAATTTTACGAAAACGTCGGGACGAACGCAAGACACTACAAAAACGGGACTGTCCCGGCGAAAACGGGACGTATGGTCGGCCTAATAATATAACATTTTTATTTTTAGATAATTCGAAGAACGTTACGCAAAAACACCGTTGAATCTAAAAATACGCGTAATTATAGTAGCGATTCGTTTCAAGCAAAAGCGATGTACGAAGATTAGTTGTGCCATTAATTTAAAATTAACTCATCGTGAATTGTGTGAACGGCCAGGTTTTCCACCTTGGATTATCTTTTGAATTCTAATGTTCTACTTCACGTCGAAATGTTAATTTCGTAGTTTTCCGATAATATAATGCTAAGCGATGAGCTGAAACATTGTTTCGATGCCGTGAACAATTCACAATATATCCCATCAAAAATAAATGATGTTGCGATGAAAATGCGTTTTCTTTTTATTGAATTCTATTGAGAATTTATGCAAAGCAGGATGTATATGAAACCAAAAGAACCTCTATTCGTTATGAGGTCGTTGAGGACGAATCTAATATCCATATCAGTAAATAATCGCAAAAATATTATGAATCAAAAAAATTATTTGTTGAATTTATCATGACAATCGAATTATGTTTATGTCGAACGTAATAAGGTTGTTCTCGATTCAATTAATATAAAAAATGTCGTATCATGCAACATTGCACTAAAAATTTATTCCAATCATAGCGGATTAATTATATTGTTAGATTACAAGTGAAAACATACAATTGAAATTGAATTAAAAATGTCAATTAATGCTTTCGTTTTCACGAAGTGTAATAAAATTAAGAGGAAGCGTCGTATGTAGTCACACGCAAGCACAGAATATTATTCAATGAAAGTCATTTTTTTCAATTCATAACTATTCGCAGTGAAAGCATAGAATATTAAAACGGAATAGATAGCGGGAATTATGAAAATGTGCTCGTTAGGAGACAGTGCCGATTGGTACCGTTCTAACTTAGATAATATTCTAATAAAAATTACATATATAAATTGAATTTAATTGAAGAAAAAAAAATTATGTAAGAAATATAGAAGGAACAATTGCAAAATAAATAATGGTTACGTTGTCGGTAATGACAAAGTAAATTAATCGACTTCATATAGTACAATCAAGTTATAAACGTCGAAGAAGTGCATAAACTTGACAATTAAACAAATCGATAATTAATTGGAAAACATTTCAACAGATTAACAATGAAAACAAAACTTTAATGATTCACAAATTATGACACATCATGATAAAATTACAATTACATTAATCAAATCTAAACATCTTGATGTTTCGATATTTCTGATATCTAACGAATAAAAAACGAAATTTTAATATGAAAATCATAACGCAGAACATTGTATCAGAACTAAATTGTTAATTCGATCAATGTTTTGGAAATCGAAAACAATTTTAAGTATTTCACGGTTGTCTAACGACGCTGTTTAATTTCCGTTCATTGAATTTCAGTAGTATAATAAAATTTTTATTATTTCGAATACTTTTAACCTTGTTCGGAACAAGTCAACGATTATATCTTGTAAAATCGAAGTTAAGCGATACATAATATGGTTAATAATTAGATATGACTATGAATACCTTCAACTTGATAATTTTCAATTATTCATCATATTATTGATAATCGATCACTTTCGTGGCTGATGGCACAATTATGTGTCATAAAAATTTTTGCGCAGATAGCCGATAACACAGTGTCCCAAAATTAACGCAAGATTTTGCAAACCAAAATCTTACAAATAGTGCATTAATTTTTTTATGACATATTTGAAATGAAAGTGGTTGTGATGTAATGACATATATTTCGTTTGTAGATGTCACAGTTCAAGTGTTCACTTTTGTTTATTTGTACCCATACTAGTTTGGGTATACCCAAACTATCGATTTTAATTTGAATGTCAACTGTCAAATTTTACCTGCATATAATTGCATCTAAACTAAAAACAAACGTCATAATTATCATGCTTGGGTTAGGTTGGATTAGCGTTTTAGCTTAAGTTGTGAAAACGTGTTCAAAGCAAACTCTCGAAGTTCGAACTGACACGATGGGTAGACATTACGCGTATTTCTCGATCATTAGTTGATATATCAATTTCCACCATATTGATATTTAGCATAAGAGCGTTATATGAGTGCAAACAACTTAAATTGTCGTGCTACACTAACGATTGGACTATAGCTGTTACAAGGTGTATAAACAGACTAGTTTGTTCGTGCATAAACGAAGTGGACACTCAAACTGTAACATAGATAACGAGATCTTAAGCGAAATGTAACATGAGCAACATATGAATACATTAGATCAAGTAACTCAAATTGAATGAACATACGCGAAAAATTACAAAATTTCCAACGTCGAAACGAAAAGGCTTCGTCTTTCGATGGAACACATAGAAAAAATATCAGACGAACGTCTCTGGAGCAATCCGACACCAATGACAAGCTAATAATGGCGTTTGAAACCACGATTGTGCAGCCGATTCCGATCGGACAATTCAAAACGGTCATCGTGCCCGCCACAGGCCACTTTCACCGAAATTTGTAACACATTGCGAACCCAAAAACGGTACTGCAACCGTACGAACTCGCCATCGCCGAAAATCGGTATTACACGTCCGTAAAGACGAGTGTGTTATGCGTAATTGTGCAATCGAATTGTCAGAAAGCGCGTCGCTAAAAAAAAAATTCACCATAATTACGATGTTGCAAAAAAAGAATCATTTTCCAATGGTAGATTCCTGAGCGGGGAGAGAACGCCTTTCTTTTTACTTTCATATCACGCGCCGTTGTTACAACGTATGCGAATATAAATAAAATTTAATTTTGAAAAATAATCACTTTTTTATATGTACACATGGTTGTTGGTACAGTTTATCAGTGCAGATTGTGTCTGCGGTGCAATTAAGCGGCGATAACAACCCGATGACTAAACAGCAATTTTGAGCGTCTAACGAGCAGCACGTGGAAAATTCGCTGCCATGGGACCTTGGAAGGTTTCGTAAAAGAAAAACACGATATTCTACGATTTTTACACGTCTGAAGACGAGTCGAATCTCGTGAGAAACCGCAACCGCACACGAACAATACACGTTATCTCAGTCATGGGAACGTCAGAGCGGCCAAAGATAAAACACAATAATACAGGAGAAAAAAAACGCAATGGAAATGAATAAATTCACGAGAGGGCAACGGTTTCAGATGCGAGGAGAAAAAAGCGGCAGCGTCGCTAATTAATCAACGGAACTAAATACGTCAAGAGAGGAGAACTCGAGATCGGATCGATCATTTAGAAAGTTACGATCGGTTCTTTTTTCCGCAATCCGCGCGATTATCCACAGTACAATGAAAATTTCATAAGTACCACACCGCGATGTGACGTCGAGCGTGAAAAGTACGCGCGCACGTTTCCGAGGTTTTTTCCCCCGAAACCTTCCTATATTGGATTCCTCACCGACTCCCTCCTGTGTTGGATGCTCCTTTGAAGCTTTTCGACGGGATAGCTCTGCCTCCAGCCGAACAATCTGATGATTTTGTCGGTGACATGGTCACCGCAACGGGGTCCGGCGTCCCGCATCGTGTCCCGTTCACATGCCAATTAACGGAATGTCGATTTTCGAAATGCGCAGATCACAAACAACACACAGACGATGGACCAGATATTCCAAGAGCGATCGGAGAGTGGAGACGAGCTGATGCTTCGGCGCCGCAAAGCGTACTGAATCGCGAGGCCTCGCGCTCACCTGTTGCCTATTGTACTCTGTGTGAACGTTCGAAACGCAACTCATTACATATGTAATATTCCTTTTTTCGATCCGTGTCCAGATATCGTTTCGGATATGCCAGAAAGATTCGATTCGAAAGATTCGTTCGTCGAATCGAAGATTGGGCGCGTTTTCGGTGCTGACGCTCAGTTTTGAAATTGATTACACAAGTGCTTTAGATAAGGCGAGTTTACAATACGGTTTCGATCGACGAAATTTGATAAATGGTGGCGAATTTTATGGCGACGTGCAATCGTTTCGTTGTTATTGTTTTGCGGAATTTCAAAGAAGCACCATTGTCGATTATGCGAGTGCGAAAATATTTGCTAATGGGTTATGTGTGTACGTACCGAAATATACAAAATCAATAACTGTAAAAAAAAAACAAACATATATGGCACTCGTGAGAGTTGAATCACCTCGATCGAACATAATTCGTCGAAATTTATAATATTCAAATTAACGATATCGAAATGATACGGGTGAATTATATTTAAAACGGAATATGAAATAGAATGGAAATACCATTCGTTTGAAAAGTAAACAAAAAAATGTTTGCTGAAATTCCAACAGAAATAAAAAAAAATGAACAACGTGAGATAATTCTCTATTATTCTGAAAGACCCAGACGAATAAAAGACATTTTTTTATCAAAAGAGTGAAAGTTAATAAAAGGCCTTTTATAATGCATATATGTATGTTCTCGTTAGCGAATAGTAAAAAGCGGAAAGACAAACGAATATTTGGAAATTTTTATCACACGTGAATGCATAAACGACGCAATATACATATATCATTATAATTAATGGCGAACGCGTAAAACTGCTTTCATTACGTGTTTATATATACATTTTTTTTTAACAAGACACGAGAACAAACAGAAGACGAGTAGGTACAAGGGGTCATATTCGCTGGGCCATAACACGGGATATCCGGTATCAACCCCCATCGCGCGGAGACCCCAACGCGTAAGCCGAAACCTGTTGTAGGCTGTGATTTCAAAACTAGGGTCTTCGGATTGTGCATTATATAAATAAAACCTGTTGAATTGGATTGAAATATAAATAAAATTCGTTTTAGTATTATATTTGGTCTCTAGAATATTTATCAGTGAAAAATTCAATTATAAAAGATGAAATTTTGAAATTTTTATTCGATACATCATCATCATTAGCAGCCTATAGTTATCCACTGTAGGCAAGGCCTTGCCAGAAAAATGTGGCAGTCTAGGCTATACTTTACCGCGCTAGCCCAAGTCGTATTTCGGTAAGGGACATGTACCATAAATGCCAATCCGCCCATGCCAATGGAGGAGGCTCTCGGACCAACGACACGCATGTCTATTTGCTAGGCTTTGTGGTTGTTGTCTTCCAAGTAGATCGCAATGCCACCAGCGGGACAGACGAGTTAAAGACAAGCAGACTGCGTCTTCGCTGACCACTTTGCGATCGCAATGACCACCAGTTTCATACGATAAATAATTCTAAAAATTTATCAATATTGGGATGAGATTTTGAAAATAAATTTCAATGTATCTTTTTAGATTCTAGAAATTAAATCAATCTACAGAATAGACCAAGTAGTTCATTACCAATGAAAATATTGTTTTTTTTTCATACACGGATAAAATCATCACATTTATATTTTTATCTTCAAAGACATAAAACAGAGGACATCCTCGTTTATGACACCATATGGCGAGCCTATTTCAAAACAAATCAATGCACGGCGATGAAAACAATAACTTCCAAGGCTGCGTACGAAAACATTCGAAATTTGCACGTCCTGTCGTTCGGCTTTACATACCGCAAAAGCCTCTTTTTCCACGGTTCACACACGCGAACGGACGTACGGTTTCAACAGCGAGGCCTCACAGTCTCAATAAACATCGGATATGTTCCCACGAACTTTCTTCGCATAGTTTCGCGTTTTATTTGCAATAGTCGAGCGCGAGTTTTCCGACAGATAACCCGCTTTCGTGGCTAGGCACTTGTGCAAGACGCCGAGCACATATTGCACAAGTACGGTCTCGATACTATCTTGCGACAACAATACGAAAATTCAATAGAGCCCGATGATAAAAAGTGAAATAGTTCGTTATTATGCTGGCTGGTGTGGGGGCTTTTGAAAAAAATCCTAACTGTAACCGGTTTTCGTATTAGTGACTAATTAAGTATTCATATTAATATGCTCGGCTGAATTTTGGAGATGCAAAATTTTTAAAATTAGATTCGATGGAGTTGTGTAATTAAATGTTAAGTTTTAGAATAAAGATTGATTTTAGTTTATAAATTTAATGCGTTTTTGTATTGTAAACAAAACGCCGCTCTATCGGCGAAATTTTTTATTATTAAGTAAATAGCAAAGTCGCAAACCAATTTCGAATAATAAAAAAATAAAACAGATTTCCCCCTATCTATCGCAATGCAAACATATTTTAATAACAAAAGATGTTTAAAAATTATTTTTTAAAACATGTGACACGTTAAACAAATATCGTTTACAAAAAGGGGCGTGAATGGATACCATTAAAAAAAAACGATAAGAACACGACTTTTAACAAACATATCTATACATTCGCAATCTACGTATCGTACCTGTTAATCAAATAAAAATTCGAAATGCTCATAGATACTATGATTAGTTCAATACACAAAGATAACATTTGAAAACCGATGCAATCCAAGCACACACACCGGTGTGAATCGAATTCCACGGAGAAAACCCACGAAAGAGTTGGTAATCGATTCGCAACTACTGTTCCAGACCCATCGGACGTGCTCCACGTACGAAACTAAGTGCGTGAGAAGAAACCGATACAGTTGACGCCCCCATAGACCGTTGTGGAAACACCGTTTCCACGACAGATACGCCGATACAACATACACACGAAAAACCATAAGCGAATCAGCGTCGACAATGGATCGGCGAAAAAAAAATATTGTGAAAAAATCAATGAACGCGCACGCGTTGCGAAATCGGCATATTTCGGAACACAATCCAGCACCGATAGAACAATGGGCTCGAACGTTATGGAGCACATGCGAGTTTTTCCATATCGACTGACTCATGCGAGTCTCGATCGTTTGTCACGGACGCACGTTTGATCTCGTGACGTGTCGTCGCGGAATCGACGATGTCCTTATTGTATCGAATTTTTTAAATATGCACGTCGTATAAATATCGCGGTAAGTCAATTAAAGGCGTTGAAAGGCTTCGGTGTCAATCTGAATGGTGAATGAACGTCGTGTTGTCGTAATGATCATTAAAAAGTAGCAACGCACGACGAAAGGGTAAAAACGCCGAAAACGTTATTTTCTCTTCGCCATGAGCAACGTTTTCCGAGAATAAATAAACAAGGTGTTCAAATTAAGTGCTTAACCGGAAAAAGTACACGCACGCGTTTTTATATTTTACCTGTGGCCGCTGACTCGATACAATTTCATAGTATGATAATTTCCTGTATAGCATTGAGGCTTCATTTAAATGCAAAGGCGTACACATTAACCTTTAATAAACAAATGAATAGGATACGTGCAATATTTTCATAAAGTGCGTGTTATGATACAGGTTTTTTACTCCAAATTAGCACTTGTCGTTTCAAATTAGCAATTTTTCAGGTAAAAGTCGCTTACCGCTCATGAACGTACCAACCTCCCAAGCGGTGAAACGCGTTTATACACGTACATCTACACATACAGAGATTAGCGTGCCTAGTTTTTAAGTTGGCGTCCGGCATTACGTTTAAACACATACGTGCACCTATACTCATTCACAATGTGACAGTTGGTCGTACAAAACTTTTGGTTCAGGTATCGAAACAGTATCATTAGAGTATTCAACACTACGATCAATCGATCAACACAAAACCCAATTTCTTTCGTTAGGTTAGGTTAGGTTAAGTTGGGTTCTATTTCGTATAGAAATAATCAACTGACGTTTAACGTCAAAACTTGGATGCGAATATGTGCGTAAAAGCAGAGTACAAACTTAAAACATATAATTGGATTTGTATATGTATGCGTTTCACCGCTTGGAAGGTTGGTACGTTCATGGGCGGTATGCGACTTTTACCATTTTTCATTTCAGATTAGCAATTTTTCATTACAAATTAACACTTTTCAATTTTAATTTATACTTTTTGTAAATTTTCATTTTTGAAAGTATTAAATTGAAAAGAAAAAGCGTTAATTTGAAATGAAAAAGTGCTAATTTGGAGTATAAAGCTGTATATAAAAACAGGTTATTTTTAAATATCCACCGTATCAATCTGATCAAACCCATTTCCGAGTAATATGCTAATAATACGAAACAGGTACCGGATTATGTACCTTCCCGAAACAAAAAAAAGCAAAAAAATAGAATCACAATCAACCAGAAATTCCATATAAAACTGAAAATAGAAACACAACAAAAAAAAAATCTATCGCGATAGACACAAGCGGGAAACCCGCGTCTACCTGTATAACCCGTTTCGTCCACGAAAAGTACGCAGGCTCGTGTACTCCATATCCTAGAAACTAGAGGGTGAGGACCTCAGGAATTCGGAGGGCCTCGACGCCGAGGAATTCCGAGGTTCGGCCAGCATCACGACGGAATTCCGACCACGACGATGACGTCATCTCGCACGGGGGGCATAATGGGGGGGCACACCTGTAGTACTCCTACGCCGGTAACCCTCTCGCGACCTCAAATGGCTGTTAATTACGAACCGAGGAAGGCTCCGTGTGACCTCGGGGAGTGTAAATGATATTCGTCGGTCGGTTCTTTTCTAAAATGGTGCAACAGGTCTACGGGCCGGCGGCCGCTACGCATCATTATCGTTTAAATTGTAAGGAGTAAAAAAGTGTTGAGGCCTTTTTTGAATTCTTGAAGCAGGACCGCCTTTGAATTTTTATGTATTTTGTTCGGTAACGAGAGCCGTGTCCTGGACGCTTGATGGCTAGAAGTTATTTCATAAATTATGCATTGGATTCGTTGTAATTTTCAGGTCTATATGCGAAACTAAAGTTTGATCCGACTCTGAATAATTTTCTACAAAATTTATGCAACATCTAAAATAATAAGTAGGCTGACCATAGGGTGTCCCGTTTTCGCCGGGACAGTCCCGTTTTTGTCGTGTCTTGCGTTCGTCCCGTCGTTTTCGCAAAATTGTTTGATTTGTCCCGGTCTACATATTTAATTGTAGTTACTTTTCTGAATATACGAAAAAATTTGGCGAAAATATTAAAATTAAATCAAAGAAAATGAGTAAATTCATAGTTTTATTGTGATATAGTTTAATTGACCAACAATACGATGTTTAAAAAAAATTTTCGTCTGCGGCGCCATTTTGCCTTAATTCTGCAATTGCTTGTTTTAGAAATATTGATAAATCAATAAAAAAAAGACTATTGGTAGAAATTAAGTAAATCGATTATTTTTGGTGATACAGTTTGATTGAGAAAAACATTTGGAAACATTTTTTAGCCTGCAACGCCTTTTTGGGTTGTTTTACATGATTCTAGGGCATTTATTCATCATTAGGGCATTTCTTTAATTGTAATAATTGAGGAAAAATTTTTGAACGTGCAAAACATTTTTTTTTTCATATGGGGGGGAGGGCATTTTTTTGCGGACCGTCTCGTTTTGGGTTCTTGGAAATATGGTCATCCTAATAATAAGTAAAGTGTATATAATTCGATTTAACTAACTGTACTAATTAAATGCAGCGCGATCATTGTGCTGAACAACTGAAACGAGATAATTATCAAACACTGAAATGACACAGATTTCTAGACGTAACACAAGTGGCGTCGAAGAATCAAAACGAAACAATTGTTGTGACATCCGCGCAAGAAAGCAAATATTTGAACAACTAATTAAACAAGATATGCAAACAACGGAAATCCGATGGGAATCGAAAAGATTTGCCTATGCAAATCCGATTCAGAGGTGCGGAGATAATTTGAATTTGAAGCGTATGTTGCTGTGAAAGTCTGCGGATTGTTGAATTTAGGTTTATATTATTATAAAATTTTGTGATTGTTTGTATTTCTGGGTTTTAATTGAATCGTTTTCGGTTTCAAAATTTATCAATACTAATAAAGTAAATTCTGTTTTGTTTTGTATTTGATTATGCTTTATCAATGAACGTGCGTACATAATGGGCGTATTATAAAATATTAGTCACTCATATTGCATTTTATAAATAAAGAAAGGTAATTAATTGTACTTTGGTTTTGATCATATTCACTTTGATGAAAATGATTCGCACCATAACAATCATGCATTTTGGTTTTAATAGTTTGCATTTATTTTTTGCAAGTTACATTTATTTTTTTACAAAAATCACCCCAAGACAAACACTAGGTTTCACAAATCTTCGTACTTTTAACAGTAACATATACAAACGGAAAGAGGCAAATATTTATTGCGGTTAAATTTGCTCAAAAAGGCAGTCATATTGACATAACGCCAGCCGGACGATATCCCCCACAGGGAACGAAAACAATTAGGAATTCAAAAACCAGTCCCGAATGAAGAGAAAAAAGAGCAAAAAACGAAGCATTCGATGATATTAAACGGAGAATTGAATAAAATATGAAGAGCCCCATTCGCTGGAGGGTTACATCATACCGACGCGGGGTATTCAAATTGTGATGTCTCTCGGTTGTTTTTTTATGGAATCACGTCCGTTAAAATAATCCCGGGAATCACAAACATAAGTACGAGAAAAGGCAATTGAATTTGTCCCGAGATGTGCTTTTCGGTGCGAGAACGCGGTTTTGTGTTTCCTTTTCGAAAATGTCTTATCGCTGAGTCATACGACTTGGAAAATGTTTTAAGTGATACGGAGTTTTTAGAATGGGAGTTTTGTTTGAACAGCGTTTAGATTGGATGAATTGTTTAGTATTACTTGTGTCTTTTCATATAAATTTTTGATTTTATGTGAAAATTTGTTTTCTGAAGAAAATAAAACGTGTACGAATCGAATGATGTTATGCGATATTGTAAAATATATTTAGTCGAGATCAATATTCCAATTTCAGCAAACACGCAAAGTTCATAATTGTAAATATGTACTGAACTGTTCGTAATCAATTCAATTTGCATATTATTTCTCAAACTATATAATAAATCTTTCTTCAAAAATAACTAAAAAAATATGTACATCCAATCATATTTTTACATCGGAGATACGTTCCAGAGAATACCACGTAAAAAATCATTTTTTTAGTGACCATATAAAAATTGAAGATAGGTTCCATCAGTACATTTGAATAGAACTTCCATCCAAATGTACTGAAAAATTTTGCCATGTAAAATCGTCAAAAAACATCGAAATTTTTTAATAAATAATTATAATTAAATATACATAATTATAACAGCATACTGGCCTGCACCGAATCTTACCATTTTGGCATAATAATACTTTTTATATACCATGTAAAAAATCGATTCTTCTTCCATGAGTAAAAAAAGGATTGGGATGTATAATATTTTATCAACTATTTCTAAAACCGTATAGAATACAGTAAACCCCCCCCTATAACGTACACTCCTATGATTTCAAGTCAAGTCATTTGCGCTGGTTAATACATAAAAATGGAAATATAAAAATGTTCGATTTATTGATTTCCTTCAAATTAAAAACAAGATTGAAAAAACCTTAACCATTTCTCCCTTAAAATATGGTACCTATCTTGATGATATTGGGGGCTTTACTGTACATGAATTTTCAAAATAAAACAATGCAATAGATAAATTCTTAAAACAAACCAAATATCGTACACACAATCCAAATTCTATAAAACAAACAAATAAATTATCATCAAACAAAGGAGGCGAGAGATCATAGTTTCGACGTCCATCAATATAAATCTCGACCCGAAACGAACATTTGGCATTGGATCAAATAAGGAAAGAAGCATTAGCGAACACGGAGACCACCATTATCTCTAGCCAAACCGAATCGACCGAAAACGTACGAAAACACAAGTCACGGCCCCCCGAATCCGACTCGTTGCGAAACCGTCCAAGATTCGCCTCTTCGACATTGGGAGAAAGACGTGCAGCCATCTCGAAACGCGGATTCGTACAATGGCGTGGTCGTGCCGAGTTGACTCCAGCCTGCCGAGTTGACTTTTGCTTGTAATCACGCGTCGCATACGAGTTTGGCATAATGAAAGCGAAGGGGTGCGGACTGACGCGTGATGTTAATTCAAAATTGTCGACATGGTGGAGGATCTGAGGTGTGTATTTGTTTTTGGGTAACAATTGAGAGACTCGGCAGTGAGTGGTGTTAAGCGTCAAAATTATGAGTTTCTTTTATTTACTACAAAAATTAATACTTTTACTACAGAAATTAGTAAATGTTTCCTTATTATTTCAAAAGATGACAGTACTATGTCGGGTTAATCCTAGTTTTATTTCGATTTAAATGCATGTAAACTGATTTTCTCAATATCTCCAAAAGTGAGCAATGTCGCTTAGCACTATTTACTGCCGAGCCCTTCAATTGTCGGCTTGTTTCCAGACGAATTAGTTATTTATGCAAATTATCATCTCTAAAACGTTTCGCCTTGCAAATAAAAAGAGCGCACCTCTTATCGGTTTAAGGCTGAAGGTATGTGCAGTTGTTCATATTTGAAGTGGATGATGTATTTCGTTAGGGGTTCAAAAAAATTTAGGGTCCTTATAGATATATAGACATATAGGGATGGATTCTGAATCAATTAATCAAACCCCTCATATCTTTTACATATTAATAATTAAAAATTTTCTTCAGAAAGTGACACAAATTATGATTGGTATATAAAAATTCTAGGACCTCTTTCCAATCAGGGTTCGAAAAGTAAGAGCCTCCACCGTCTAAAGGTAAACGCGCCACTGTTCGAAACATGTAACTGCGTCCAGAAACAAATGGTACTTTCATGGAATGAAATTTTAACGCCTTTTGAAGGGAGACCAGTGTGTTTTACGATTTCGACTCAACACACAAGGAATTCGTAAGGTTTCCACAAATCAATATTGCAAACGATAGAATGCCAACCCACGTGCGGGCCTCTCGTTTTCAAATGCGACAGGTAACGTGATTCAGAAGTCTAAAATGCATTACTATACACGCCTGTATGAGAAATGTATATTTGGTAGGTATGTACAGAATAATTGAAGGATTTCAAGTTCGGTCAGATTATCGTACCGGCCGACGTGGATTGTTTTATAAAAAGGGGCAATAAAAGTAAATTTGTGTGTGTGTGAAGATAGGCAAAATCGAGGACACTAAAAACAAACATAGACGGTTGTAAAAAAACTATGCTCGAATATACTTTGACGCGGAAAACGTCAACGGAGTTCTAAAAACGGAGTTATTCCAAAAATTTTAACCTCGAACGTTTCGTATCATGTACGAGGAAATAGGAAAAAATCGAAAACGTTTTCCAATCAGTGGCGTAGTTAGAAATTTTGGGCCAAGATGCAAAGATTACATAAGAGCTCCTTGACATTTTATTTTATTAATGAAATTAAATGATAAAATATTTAAGAAAAAAGCTCAATAGTTTTAATTTTTTTTATTGCTTTCGCATTATCACTAATTAAATTTTAATATCTAATTTTACAACTTGTTTACGCTCAATTGCCAACAATGTAAAATTATTCATTCTTGACTGTCCGATAGCGTTTCTGTAGTGCTAAAAAAAGTAGTACCGGAGCGCTTAATTTTTACATCCTCCCCCAAACACAAATTTTCAAGGTTTTTTTAAATAGCTAAGTAATGGTGATTTTAATTTTAAATATTAAGACCTGGAGTATTTGTCCGGTGGGCAAATGTCCTAGAACCATATTAAATAAGTTAAAAAGGCGCCGTAGGCGAAATTTTTTTTTCAAATGTAACTCAATCAAACTGTAATATTAAAAACTATCAATTTGCTTATTTTCTTTGGTTTATTTTTTAATATTTTTACAAAAAATTTTCGTTGAATAATAATTGTTTTTTTTTCAAATCGATTGTTAAAAATTTGGGATCTTTCGCAGCTTGGGTCCGGATGCTTTGCATCCCCTTGCTGTTAGGTAGCTACGCCACTGTTTCCAATGCAAAACTTTTCTCTATTTTAAAACGAACCAATTAAAATTCCCTAACTTAAAAATTCTTCAATTCGAAATCAGTCTAACCGCGAGGAGTCACGCCACAATCAGAACAACTTATCAGTCGCTTTCTACGACAAAACCCACCGGCCATTTCCCAAATTTCCACGCCGAATTCTGCGATAGGTCAAACGCTCTCGACCCAGATACTAGTTCGTCTCGATTATGAGATTCGTTGCATATTTCGAGTCGGCAACGGCAAAGTTGCGCAATGGCGGGTTCGCTGAACGCCGATATCGGCAACACCTTCGCGAACAATGCAATCGATAACGCGAGAACGACTCGTTCCACTTCCTCCTTCGAATGTCCTGCGTATCCTTCGAAAAGAGAGAAAAACGTGGGAGATGGACGTACGTAACCGTCGCGATTCGCTCTATATATCGCGATTATGGAAATGGCATGCGAACAAGAGAATGAAATGCGCGTTTTGGTCTAAATGTCAAGAAGGGGGTATGTTGCGATTTAGGGGTGTGGGTTGTTTGTTGATGTGTTTGCTTTTTAACGTAAATAAAATGGATTGTTAGTGTTTGAATTCATGTATGAATTTAAGTTTTTAAAGAATTTCGTGTATAGTTTGGAGGTTATGTTTGTCAATTTTTAACAAGTTTCGGGTTTAAGTGTTCTAAAGTGACGTTCCGATAGATTTAATTAAATTATTATTAAAAAATATGGTTTGAATTGTGAACTATATGTGTAGAGAGGGCGATATTTTGAACATTGCCTAACGGCGGCATATTGTCTTGGGACGTAACTGACAGTAACACCTTTTGACATCCAAACTGTTAAAATCTTACACTACAGATACGAAAATTATTCATTGATACATTTGCATTTTAACATGAACGAATAAATAGTTATTTTCAACAAATCCCGCGCGTACTTCAGAGGTTAAATTTGTCAATTTCCAACCAAATCACACACAGCATCACTTTTCGCCCTCGAACTCATCTCCACGTGCAAACTCGACGCTCGTCTCGCTCCAAACGTCAAAACAAAACGACCGCCTCCAGGCCGTCAACCTTTACCGAGACACACCTGCCCATTTGAAATTCTCGCGCGAAATATGCAGATATCCTTCGGCCGCGGTGAAAGGGGGCTACACCCGAAGGGTTAACATCGAAAAGTGACGTCGGTTTGTTTACGGGGGGGCGGGGGCGGGGGGGCAGTATCCCTTGCGCCACCTCGGGGCAGCAGTTGGGTGTTGACTTGGGATGGGAGATTATAGTATTGTTTCAAAATT
>JAOXNN020000021.1:7693312-7707327 GCA_028571205.2 Hydropsyche betteni
AGGGGAATATTGTACATTTTGTGTGTCGAATAAGAAACGGGTGGGTGTCCCACCCCCCCTCGAGTTTAAGCGAAAACCGGTCGGGCCCTTCGCCGAGCGCGAAGTTACAACGCCGTTATGGTAATGGCGATAATCAAATACGAATCAGCAATTTGTCCAAAATACGCTCGCAAATGCGCATAAATTATTCATGACCGCCGGCAGGTACGAATGATTGAGAGGCCGAACGGATCGGGAGTTTTGAGTTTTGCGCGGGGAGTTCGGCGCTTTTGGGCTTTTTTCGATTTTCGGCGTTGGGACTCGAGCGGCTGCTTTGATTCGTTTTTGTTTATGACTAATATATAGGCCCGATGTTAAAGTGTAAATAGACGTTCGAACGTGGTTACGTGCAACTAATGGTTTGTTGCGCTCGCAACCTTGTTCGAACGTGTGTTCAGCGATTTAATATTGTAACGTGGAGGCAAGCGGGTTCCGAGATGGGGTTAAAGCAAACGCCAAATACTGTCAAGATGCTGTTATTCAGAGATGTTGCTATCGTGACGTCCCGGGCTAGAATGAATGGCCAACACCCCGCGTGCGTACGCGCACCCCCGCACAGGGTTGCTACCCTTCGTCCACGCGGTGTTGCCAACCAAACCATATAGAAATGTAGCAACGCTACAATACTTTCGTGTTCGAGCCCGATTCAAGGATTCAGATTATCTATGCAACGGATAAAAGAAGAGTTGAAACGCTGAACGGCACAAGACAATTTGAAACTCCATTGGCAATGATTAATTCAATTGAAGCAACCACGCGACTTGAATTACGCACACGAACAGCGCCGACGACAAACTCATTTGCGTACGTGTATTCAAATCGTTCAAGATATTACGTAAAAGGTCAATGTTGCAGTTTCGCGATAATAATACGACGAAATCGATTCAGTGTCATATGTCGAGCGTTAAAATCGATTTAAACGCCGTGAGATATGAACAGGGACGGATCTAGAGGGGGAGGGCAATCGGATCGGATTATGGTATAGTTTCCAAATTCGTGCGTTTTGGAAATTTTTGATTTTTTTCGCAAAAATTAATTTTTGAAAGTATTTTTTTTTTTGATATTGTAACCTTGATTTTTAGAAAATGATGGAAAAATTGATATTTTTGTATTAAACTATTATATAGGCTAAATAAAAGTCAGGTGACTAATTCGACTGTAATTGTTATTTTTGCTCTTTGGGTAAAATGGCTAGTTGATTTTTGTTTCAGAATTCGTTAGGTAACTTAAATATTTTGATAAGGGGGGAGCACGACGAAAATAAAATAGATAACACTGGTCTATAGATCTTTTAGCATATAAAAAAAATTTCGACTGTGGTGTTAATCTTAAAAATATTTCCAATAATAATGTAAAATAAAGTTTTTTTACACACACATAATTCAAATGATTATACAGTAAACCCCCCCTATATCGTTTAAATGCATTCAAATTCTTTTTTTTAAATATTTTTCAAATGTATTTGAAACAAGCAGTTAACACTTAAAAATGTAAAAAAAATTAATATAAAAAAAACCTTAACCCCCTATAACGTGGAATCTATCTTGACGTTATAGGGGGGGTTTACTGGATTAAAACTAATCGGATTTTTTTTTAATTTTTCATTGAGGCCCACGAACTTCATTCCCTTATGTTATTCCCTCCGTTTCCTATTTAGAAACAGGAAAATTGTTGGCTCAAAAAAGTTAAAAACCGCTGTATTTTGTATTTAATGAAAAAATCTTTAAAATTTAACAAATCAACACTTTACCGATCGCAGACGCTAACGTCGCGTCCTCCGATACCTTCGCACAAACGATTCCGTCCGATTATATCCTTCGGGAAGCGCCACATCGGTGTCCGCAGCCGTTCGCGCAAAACAATCGGACGACGCGACTTTAGCGCCCGCGGTCCGTAAAGTGTTAAAAAAAAAAACAAACCGAAAGACTCCCGGACTCGACCGACAAAACGCGCCGCGATCCCACCCAACAACCAAACTAGACCTTTCTCAATTTCCTGATGATGCTCCTGTGTCTGCGCAGCAAGCTCTTCCCGCAGTACCTCAGCGACTTGCCGCAGTACCTCAAAGTCCTCAACCATCCGCTGGCAGGCCCCAGGGGCAGCAGTTCCGAATACGGGGAGACCAACTGCCACATTTCAGTCCACAGATCGCCGCCTGCATCGTCCGAGGCCATCCTGGCATCACCGTCGAACGAATTCAGCACGAGATTCGAATTGTCAATCGGAAACGCGGCTTCCCGGCGTCGGTCCGGCTGAAAAGCGTTTTCGAAATGTGGAAACACGTGTTCGTGGCGGGGCGCGTTTCGAGAGACTGGCCGGCGTTGTGCGCGCCGGTCGTTGAACACGTTCCGTTTGCGCAACAGTTTTGTGTGAAAAACGAAAGTTGCTCGGATGACGGGGCGGGTGCTTTCACGATCTTTCACTCGGGCGACGTGTGGGATAATGCTGTTGTTGCCTTTGACGAAATCGACGAGTGGATTGTCGCGAAGGCGCGTTTGCGTTTGATCGGTGATAGCGTTGTATGTGTTCGGAAAGGTATTGGATGTTGTATATATAGACTGTTGCCTTCCTAATATCATTTGATATCCAAGGCGAAATGTTTCTTGATTTGGTTTTACCGTTGATTAGATTATGTGCAATTTGGTTTAGGAACTATTTTTGGGGGTCAGGTCGTAGAAGAGTTTAGAAAGCCAGAGGCTGTACGTAATAAGCATCATATTATAGACGTTAACTGTATACGCATATATTCGCGAAAAAGTCGCGAGCGTCATTGAACAGACGAACACACAGAAATGCGCTAATAAATATAGGGGATATATATACAAATGGATGTTTGTATATATATTTGACGTCGTTTCACTCCGACACCGTTAGACCGATCACTATGAAAATTGGCATGTATATGTATTTTTTTGTCGAGAAGGTTTTTGTATCATTCATTATCATCATTAGCAGCCTATAGTTATCCACTACAGGACAAGGCCTTGTCAAACTTTGTATTATTAAAAAACAAAAAAAAATCAGAAAAAAATTCAGTTTGATCTGTCGTTTGTTGAATTTAGTTGCCTTTGTTACGTAATTCATAGAATCATATCAAGCTGTTATATTAATGGCAGGGTAACGTCTGCCAGCTGGGTTTAGCTAGTAATATATTATAATTATTAAAAGTTTACATGACCGAAAATATTTATTTATGTATTTTTCAACAATTTTGTGAAATGTATAATTGTTGAATTAAAATAATTTATTATAATTATAATAAAAAAAAACGAAAGAAAGGTCAAAAAATATCATTTAAATATTTTTTTATTTTGTATTGCTTGTACGTATAAATAATACCAAAATAATCACTTTTTTATGCAAATGCCGAATGATTTAATCATTTTGATTACTACGTCTACAATGCAATATAAAAAGATAAACAAATTCAAAAAAACGTTTGTTTTTAAAATGTCGTAAAACTAGCAGAAAAAAAGAATAATTTTTATTCACATTTTCGAAGAAAACGGTTAAATATTGCCAATTTTTATAAACAATTAAAATAATAATACATAATTGAAAAAAAACAATGAAAAGATTTAAAAAATAAAAATATATAAAAAGCTCAAGGATAAAGAGCTGAAATTACAACGATTAGTATATTGAATCGTCGAATTTCTAAAAAAAAGAAAAAACCCGATAGTTAACAATAACAAAGAATGTCTATACGGATTTAGAAATGCGAAATTGAAAGAAACTAGAACGAATACAAATTATAGAGAGCAACAACCGAACGACACATTTTATATCGAGAAAAAATTGCAAAACTGTTAAATGGAGAGCGTCGAAATCATTAACCGTTAAAACGTAGATTAAAACACAATATGACGAAAAACAAGTTGCGAAAAAGACCATCGATAATAATAGTTCACAAAGTTTACACAGTAAAATAAAAAAACACGAACCGGTGAAAGTAATACGCGTAAAAATTAACCTCTCCGTAATTTCCTTTTTTCGCTTATAAAAGACTTTTGTCAATCGTTTTTGGAAAAAAAATTTAAATGACTGTGTAAAAGTGAGTGGAGATTCGCAGCGAAGAGGTAACCAACATTCATAATAATAACACTCATGATTATCGTTCAAATTTAACAATTCAAATAGAGTGAAATCTAAAAACAAAATAGTTAAACAGAAAAAAATAGTGTTCATATACGTTTATGCACGAAGGTGACAAATAGCGGAAGATACAAAGTAAATAGTATCGAAATTTTTTTGCCAATCATAAAGCATACAAATCGATGCTAAAGCATCGCATCGAAACCGTGTTTGCAATATTACATTGCGATTTATATAGAAAATAAATTAAATCGTGACACGTCGATTTTATTGAACAACTCGAAAAAGCAAATCGAAACGCGGTTATTTATATATGAAATACAGAGAAAACGAGCTCCGAAGGACGTTCAAATTTCACACAATCCACAAAAGTGAAAATTGAACCGAAAACAAACAACATTTTTCATGTGCGCAAATGCAAATTATGCAAATGCATTAAACTTGCGCACGCAACTCACACGTACAGCACTCTCATGAATAATTAATGGCAAACATACACGTCGGTTGATGCACTCCGAATCGAGATAAATTATAACAATACGACGAATTGCAGTAGAATTTGTTTACGAGAACGTTTCAGCGATAGCATTTGACGCTTAAAAGTCAATTAACCGCACGAACAACGCCAGATTTATAATATCGTAGTGCAGTAATGCCCCGAAGATGTTTTTGACGAAAAAATAATTTAGATAAATTATGAACATATGAGATTCAAATGTTTTATAAATAGGATTATAATGATATGAGGCTACATTGTTACGTTATATGTTTTTCAATGTGAGTCGAGCAAAGTCATATAATAATGGCTACTATTTAAAACGTCAGAATTGAAATACGATTTCGGTCAGAATTTTAATCATGTTTTGGTCAGAATTTTCGTGAAAAAGGTCAGAATAATTTTAAGAACCCTAGCCTAACCTAACCTATTCTGACAATTTATAATTTTATTCTAACCGTTTTTGATTAGAATTCGGACCAAAACATGATTAAAATTCTGACCATTTAATTTCTTGCCTAATAATAGTTTCATTATAACCGACAACAGACGAACGACCTCAATCATTTCGCCGGATTTTTTACACGTCAACTGTTCAGAAAGACCACCGGAAATTTTTCATTAAAAAATCAACTTTTTCATAAACACAATCAAAGAACCACTAAAACTTTTCCAGACACGACCGCGCAACAATTCCAACAAGACCATCAGTTTAATCGGGGCATTACTGTACACGAACAACACACTATCAAACTTCGATCCGCAGCCACGAACACATGTTTACCGCGATCGAGTTCAGGTTCACGCGGATAACGGTGAACGAACGTGCAGGCGTCCCCGTTGCGCACTCTTCGCCCAATGGGTTAACCACGACCGTTCGAGCGATCGTTAAACTCGCTCGATGCGTTTTCCCGCATAGAAACACGGGAAAATCTCGGGAAAACTCGGAAAATTGAACGCGAACTGCCGCAGAGACGACCGACCGACGCTGAGTCTCAGCGACGAATGGGCGTAAGTGACGCGTGTGAGTTGCGTTGGAGATTTCGAATCAGGGTTGTCGCTTTTGTTGTTGGATTGAAATCGATTTTGTGTTGGTAGTATTGTTTGTGGATTGATAAATTGATTTTGTGAATGTTTTTTGCAATATTTAAAGTTTGGAAGTTTTTATTTGTATTAAGAGAGAGTAATTCTAATAGGTTTAGATTACGCTACTATTTAAATGGTTAAAATTTATTTGACATTGGTCAGAATACATATTGAATGGTCAGAATTTTAACTGGGTTTTTCAGAATTTATATTAAATAGTCAGAATAATATTAAGAACCCTAACCTAAACTAACCTATTCTGACCGTTTCGTTCGAACAAATTCTGACCAAAACATGATTTAAATTCTGACCATTTAATTTTTTGCCTTTAGTTAACTTCGATTATTGGATGGAATCAATACCATCGTAATACAAGACAGACACGACTTTTCGAAATCAAAGCATTTATCCTTATCTTGTAATGATATGAAGAACTCTGGATGAAGCTGAATATTATTATAAATACTCTTCGTTGGTAAATGGGTACACTTTTTGCTAAACTTTTGTAGTAGGTATGAATCGATGTATTTAACGAGGTTAAGACCATTGACCTCATATTGCTTAACATTGATGATCGAATGGAATCAATGTATATTAAATATTTAGTTTATTTATAATATAATAAATATCTATATATCTATGAAAAGTAAACGTATTACGTCAATAGATCAGATATTTTTACGAATTCATTCAAAAAGGTTGAATTAATTATTTTTTGCTGATATCAAACAGTGCGATTTAAATTAATATATTGAACAGTTACTGAAAAATTTTGAGAATCCTCACGTTCAATGAATGGCCGAGTCAACAATGGGGCATTGATAATGAGAAACGTACCCACATCACGAATCAATTTAATGACTATTACAAACGTCACACAACTAAACGAACTCGAACCGAACGAGATACAAAAATCAAACTATTTTCACTTACATTAAACTCATTACCTAAAAATCATAAACGATCAGAAACACAAACTATGAAGGAGATGAACGCGACATAAAAGCTTATTTTCGAAATCATCGCTTTTTAGAGTTGACGACCTTAATCGAAAACGAGTTTATTCGAATAACATTCGAGAATCACGACTGAAATTTCAACACATATTTTTATACAGACACCAATTAAGAATGTGAGAAAAGTTTCCTGTTTCTGATGATGCATAAAAAACACGTCAATCGACAACCCTGATTTGAAAGTGTTGATCATACGATGCACGATGCGATAGAAACAAGTACACGTTATTACGTGAACTCAATGCACGTTCGAAACGTGCATTGATGCGCTGAAAAAATTCCTGAAACGAACCGACGATTAATAGAGCGAATACGGTAAAAAAAACGCGTAACAATCAATGTCCGCAAAAACGTAATCGGCGCTTGGATTTATTTTTTGCGCGTGTGTATAGGCGAAGGTCAATGTCAAAAGTTGTGCAAAAAGTGACAGCGAAATGTCAATTTATGAATAGAAAACGAAGGTTTTGTTTAACGATGAAAAACGAAAGGTTCGAATCGATTAAGGGCACGCAATCAAAATATCGTTGAAGGAAATGTGAAATTTATTGGCACTCTCTCGTGGAAACTAGCAATTTTTCTTTGTTTCCGAAAAAAGGTTAAATGTACCGAAAACCTAATATTTATTTATTTATTCGTCGAAAAAACTTTCTAACAATGAGTTGAAAATTTTCGACACTGCGAAATGATATTGCACGATCTCCAATAATAAATCATGATTGATGATTCAATCGCTACTTTTACGTATAAGAAAATCATTGACGATGCCAAGCGCATATTTAGCATTTTCGATGATATTATCTAATGTTGTAGATCGTCAATGAATCACAAGATTCGATAGAAATTGTAATTAGAGTGATGTGATAACGATGATGATGATGAATTAGCGTAAGAAAACTGAGTAATTGAATTTTAAATTAAACCGAATATAAATATGGACACGTCGTATAATAAAATTATTAGGGCCAAATGTTAAAATATTTTGACGTTGCATAACTTTTAATAGAATTTTACATGTTAAAAAACCGGAAGAAAATATCAGAATTTTGAGCCTTACATAAAAGTATAATAAATCATACATTACGGGCATTAAGGAAATAAAATTTCTAATTCCCTAAAATTTCAATGTGAATAAAAAGCGTTAACCTTTAGCGAGTATTATCTTTAGTACAATAATAAAGCCGTTAAATTTACGACTTAATAGTAGTAATTTTCATTGGATCTTCTGATAGATAAAATGAAAAAATATATAATGGCCTTTGTAGACATTAATTTTAAAGAAGTATTACATAAGACATAACTTATTCTATAAAATACACACCTTTTGACTAACATATGGAAAACCTATAAAATAAATGAATCCTACACACCTATAAAATCAAATGTCATACCTTTATTGTACACAAGCTTTCACTCGCATGAAAAATTCTTTGTTATTTCTCAGAATCCAGTCACCTTGGGCGAATCGCAGCTTTTATATAAATATTGTAATACATTAGCATACATACATTAACGAGCCGATAATCACCATTCGAATTACTTGGTAAAACATTAAAATACATTATTTGAAATAAGAACCCAATCCAAGTTATATAGAAAATATTTAGTAATGTTAATCTTGTATTTTTCCTTAACCCTTTCAGACCTGAATTTTTTTTTGGATGAAAACATTTTATTTTATTGAATTCTGTTAAGTGAGTAAACAAGGAAGAGAAATATATAATTTTTTTTATTTTTTCAGAAAATATTTCATAACTTCAATAACTTCATAAAATTCCCATTATTGAGTTCAATCAATAAAAGAAGTATTTTCGAATAAGAATATACAACAATGTGATATATTTATTTTATTCATAAGAAAACAATGAAAAGTAAATGTGACAGATCTGTTTGTCAATGTGACAGTTGCGACTCTTTAGACAAATTGCCTTCTTACAAAAATCACGTACACCAATATGGAAACACTGGTAGCAGCAAAAGAATACATAATATGTACACTTGATATACAAAAGGTTGCAGTGATGATAAAACGAAAAATAGCCTTCAAAACTATCATTCAAGTCATTGTACATAGGGTCTGAAAGGGTTAACAATTTGATCGCAGATACATCAGCGTGCTGCGCCAGCAACAACAAAAGGTCCGTTCGGACATTAAACGGTTAACCTTCCATGTGCTTTCTTCCATTGAAAAAGCAGTAGCATCCGGCCGTCCATGTGTTAAATATGCAATTGTACACTACTTACTGATTACACAGTAGATGTCGTCTAAGTGTGGTGATCGTCAAGTCACCGTGAGGGTAGCGAGACAGTGGCTTCTTACCTCGCGCTGCCAACAAATGATAATAATGCTTTTTGATACAGAATTCAATTGGGAAAGATTATAGAGAAAGAGAAAAAAAAGAGAAATTACATCGCAAATATTCAACCGGGCGATTCTATGCTTTCGCCGGATACTTGATAATTACGCGAGTTGCATCGGTGTATAATAAAACATTTATCGTACTCTCAAAATTTGGATCATTATTAGATATTTCTGATCGTGACGATATATAGAGTTAGAAAGTTGTTTTAGAAATTTTGTTTACTATTGATAAAATCGTAAACGTGTACCTTAAAAAAATCGATATGGTGCACGGCACATTAACGATATCGCTTATAAAAACTTGTAACAAACCGGTACTTTAAATAGATAAGTGTGTCAAAATTTTATAAATCTATCGATGCGGCATCGACTTTTTTTTTTAAATAATCGACGAACATTATCAGAATCATGTCGGTAGAAGGGTCAAAAAGTAATGACCTGCATGTATATTCAATAATTAATCACGATTTATATACAGGAACTAGTTAAGAGAGATTTTACGTATTGAAAAAAATCATGAGATATGCAAATGAAATACCCCTATAACGAGGTCAAAAACTTTCATGGATGACACGGATTTCATTCCGGTGCAAGTTAACCAACCATGTTAGTGCGCGACCGTTTATTTATTTTTTACGTACGCGTTGGATAAAACGAGAAAATTTCCTTCGACGATTTTGAAACATCAGTGTCAATTGTATCCGAAAAAAGGAAATTTCAAATAGGAAAAGCATATATGATCAAGAGAAATTGATTGCGCAAAAATTTGAAATCGAATTTCACAAAATTATACAACAAAGTGAGACTTCAATTATATTCAATATGGATTTTCTAACTAGTTTTTTAATTGAGTGCATCGAATTTGTTTATGTCCAAATTTCGCGATATTTTTCGAAAACCCCGTTAGATTTCCGAACAATGTGCCGTCGATGATTTTCGAATATCCTTTGTGACATACCTCTTCAGCACTTTACACGTTCTTCATGAATTATTCATGGCACGGTGATGCATGGGTTTAAGCCAGATGTAATGTCGAATTTAAACCGGACAAAGATCTTTGATACGGAATGAAATGAGTCAATTTTCCACGAAACAAAGACCGTCCGGATTAATTGACAAAGAGCGGACTCAAAACGATTCCACGGGATAGAATAATCGACTGGTTTTTCGAAATGCCAACAAACGTGTTATGAAAATCGGAACGAGCTTCTAATGCACCGTAACAGTATAATCCATAATGTGGAGGATCGAACGATGCCTAGATCGAATGGAATCGATTTGTGTGTTTGTTTGAATTTTTGTAGGTGTGATGTAAAAAATTCAAATTTTTTTAATATGCGTTCGAATTTTTGAGTTTAAAAGTGTAATAAAACTGGAATCGATTTCCACAAAATCGTAAATGTATATATTGAGGTCAAAACTGTGAATATCGAAACTGGTTTCTATCTCCATATTGCACGTATGAGATACTAAACCAAGGTTTGTCCGTGACACACGATTGAAGCAATGAACGCGTTCATTTAACGAAATGCACTCGAATTGAACCCAATAAAAGATTCATCCCTTGATCATGTCCGAACACAACCGCCACAAGTTATCTACGAAAATGCAAATCACAAAATCAAATTTCAACAAATAAGAAACGATACACAATGAAGTCTTATTGACGTCACAGTTTAATTGTAAATTTCTGTTTGTTTACACCCATACTAGTTTGGGTATACAAAAACTATCGATTTTAGTTTGAATGTCAAATTTTACCTACATATAACTAAAAACTAAATAGCTTGAGTTGTGAAAACGTGTTCAAAACAAACTCTCGAAGTTCGAACTGACACGATGGGGAGACAATACGCGTATTTCTTGATCATTAGTTGACATACCAATTTCCACCTTAATGATATTTAGAATAAGGGCATTATCTGAGTGCAAACAACTTAAATTGTCGCATCACATTAACGATCGAACTACAGATGTTACAAGCTGTATAAACGAATTAGTTTGTTCGTGCATAAGCGAAGTGGACACTCAAACTGTGACAGATAAAATGAATCGGAACCTCAAGTGGACATGTATTCAGAGGTCGACGAAATAATAAAAAGAACCCTCAAGTACATACAGCGTCGAGCAGTTTCCCAGTTAGCCTTCAGTTGAAAAGGTCGAAAAAAAAAAAGGTTCGAACAAATGGATTTCTGCCATCGACGGGTTTCCAGAGATAATCAAGCGAAGTCGTCAGAGCCGACGACAAACAATGAAAGTATTGAATTTCGCACTTCGACGTTTGCCATTAAGAAAATTAGCACGTACGATGGATGATGCACATGTGAAATAACATGTGTGCGTATGCAATGGAAAAATTGATACGAAAACATATTTATTTATTTATTGGAATATCGATTCGGTTTCCGTTCAGTTTACTTAAACACGCGATGAAAAAAAATATCGCGTGTTTATTATTCAAAAAAAGGAAGGATAAGTTCAAGATTGCCTATAAAGGCCTGTGAGACCTCGGCAATGACTAGGTAAAAAATAAATAATAAAATTCGAAAAATATACGAAATTAAAAATTAATTGTCGTATAAAATTTAAATTAAACCATAAAAGTTAAGGTCTTGTATTTTACAATTTCAAAATATTGAAAAATAAAACGACATCTATCGGAAGCAATATTAACGGTTTCAAAGAAAATAACCATTTTCTGTGTTGATCAATCGATCGTAAATTAAAAAAAAATCAAAAAAAAAATTACAGATGTCGCTGTAAATATAATTTTACAATCGTTATCAAATCAATATCGAAACAACAAAATAATTAAACAAAAAAATCATTTTTGGATTTCACCGTTTAATGACTATCAAATAAACATAAAATTAGCACATATGATAAAATCCAAATAAATTTGGGCATCACCTATATTTACAAATTAAACAAGTCTCAAAGGTTATGCCGTTTTAGCGGACGAATAATATTGGACATATTGCTCAATTAAATGTCACATTTTGTGTCTCAATCATTCCGAAGGAGGTGCGTAACATTTTATTGCATTAACGAGTTTCGTTTATAGTAATGACTGATGAAATAAATTTTTTTCGTATATGTTAATATAATCATTGTGTACAAGTGATTGAGCTATGATTCAAATAAATGATTCTGCGCAATTTTATATCGCGTCAGTTTTTAAGTTTGCCGCAAAATTGATAAGGAAACCTCGAAAATTGGATGTGATATTTATAACATTGTATTTTGTAAACAGGATATATTAAAAAGGAAGGAATAATATATATGATAATTAGAAAATAACATATATAACAATAGGTATTTAAAAAATATAAAGGCTGATTAGAATATGGACATGTAGTTAGCGATAGTAGAAAATAATTAAACGAATTATCACTATATTTGAAGTAAAATGTTTTTATTCTCAAGATCACCTCATACTTCGCGTATCCATAAATAAAATTTATTATCAATTAATGATAAAAAATACTTTTAATGAATATATTTAAATACTTTTTCAAAAAAAATCACAGAATGCGTTAAAACCATTTAAATTCGCGGAAGCCACATGAAAACCATCCGTTACATCTAATTGCAAGATACTGGGAAAAAATACCGTTTTTTCACTTATTGTTACATTTTCCATGATCTGACGAACGAATTTCAAAAATAGACATTCAAAGAAATCCCCCAGAAATCATGATCTGAATATGCACAGCGTAAACAACACGGGATCAATCTCGCCAGAATTAGAAAACAAAGATAGCGCGTTAGTTTGAAAGTTTCAAAAATTTGAAGAGCCCATACAAAAAGCTCATTTGAAGATTCCATATTTTATGAATCTGAAAAAACTATTCATCCTTCTATTGTGTCATATAATTTAAAAAAAAAAACTTAACGTATTTTGTTTATCGATGTTAACGGATTAATTTTCTATAATATGAGGGGCTCGGCAGTAAATAATGATAAGGGTCAAAATTATAAAATTGAGTTTCTTTTATTTACTACATAAATTGGTACTTTTACTACAGAAATTAATAAATAATTCTACATTCTTTCAAAAAATAACAGTATTATGTCGGGTTACTTCTAGTTTTATGTGCATCTGAATGCATGTAAACTATTTTTTAAAAACTGTTTTTCTTATTATCTCCAAAAATAATAAATGCCGCTTACCATTATTTACTCTCGAGCGCCTCATATAAAACTATAGGGCGTCTCAAAATTTACGTAAGAAGTAATTTTGATAGAAAACACAGTTTTCTGATTAAATTTTTTTTATTGATTCGTTAAGTACAGGGTTATAAATGAAATAGCATATCAAGTTAAAAGCCTCCACGGCATAAAGTACATACGCACTTTTCAGTTGAAATTTTCTATGACCGTATTACATAAATGTGGTTGAATTTCATTGATACAGAGCATAATTTCTTCTCTTATGGCATGGGTGGTCATATCCTTATTGGCATAAACCCAAAACTTCAAAATCCCCCCAAAAAAAAGTCTAATGGCGTTAAATCGCATGATATAGGCGGCTAATTCTGATCGGATAATTACACGACCAGGAACAACAACAATAATCAACAATGCAAACGCATTGTTTTTTTATATAATGCTCTATTTTAAATAACCCTAAACTATCAGCTGTCAATTTTTTTCAGTGTTGCCTACAATTTACTACACAAAGGCGGCAAATTCAAATCTTGCGTCAATTTCGGGACACCACGAGGATAATCAAAGAAACATTACGACATAACCGATACACTTATCAAACGAAAAATGGTGCTAAGACAACGGACGGACGCCAAAGTATCGTTCGAAAACCAAAATTATGTGATTTAAAATAAGTATCGCAACAGCTCGATAGATGGACTAAATGTCAAGCTGACAGATCGTATTCGCGTATATATCTCAGTGGTTACGATAC
>JAOXNN020000021.1:7711681-7733870 GCA_028571205.2 Hydropsyche betteni
AACGCGAGCTCCGAATTTAGTCTTTATGGTCATTATAATAACGGCTATAATCTTATCCTATATAATCTTATATTCTGTAAACATTTCGCAACGGCACGGTTATAAAATATGTTTGCATATGTTCTATTTTTTTTTATTACATCACGCAACGGCACGGTTATAAAATAATTTTGCATGAATATATTCAATTTTTATTTTTTTACATAATAGAAGGATTAGTCGATGTTATTAACATCGGCCTATATAATATTGAGATAATAAAGCCTATGACAATTTACACCGGACAAATTTCGCGTAGGTATTTTATAGATGATAACGAGCATTATCGTTCTCGTCTCAATTGAAACAAAAACCCTAGTCAATGCCGCAAATTTTCATCCAATTTAAAATCGGAAGACTTTAGAATCCCTGATAAGGTCAACAAATGTGGGAAAATTTGAGTCGTGCAGCTGGCAGGCACGTGGCGCACCCGAATTCACCCGGATCGCATATCACAAAACATATTACGAGTTTATAAACAAAACTCGATTCAAATTTTATAACAGAAGCCTTATATATCTTATCTCAAAAAATTTACGTATTAAAATGTACAGAATTTATGAATTTCCTTATAATAATATTATGTAACGCCGATTCGAAACACGAAAGTTAAATATTTCTCTATTATTAAATTCAACCTTGTGTATTATTTAAATAATACTGTTTTCCTTTTTTCGAATCGTTTTTATGGCTTTGTAATACTTCCTTTGATATTTCGATACAACACCTGAGGGAAAACGCTTTCGGTTTTTCCGGTCCTTCGGTTCATCCAATCGGACAGGTTCCAAACGTCGAATTTATCAGGAAAGCATTTGTATTGAAGAAGTTGAATAGTGTTCGTAACGATTGTTGAAGCTTTCACAGGTTCAATCTCTTCTATTCCTGGTACAATTTTTCGCGAAATCACTAGGGTAGCATGTAAAACTTTCCGACTATTTTGAGTCTCCATCTGTTTGCTGATTTTAAAATATGTATCAAATTGCAAAAGCGATTGTCGCACATTCCGACAATGCACTTATTGAAATTGTGGAAAAATATTGTCGAAATTGCTAATTGCTGTGAAGTTATTATAATTTTTGATTATGATTGATGTTTTGATGTATTTTTTATTTGATTTGTAACATATTTTATTGTGGTCATAATTTTTATATAATATCTGCAATCTATAATAAATAGGTGTCTCAATACATTCATTTAAATACATTTTTAAAAAATACCTACAGAATTGACTTTAAAAAATTATTATTTTCAATTGTCAAGACTATGTATATGGTTTTCCTAATGTTCTAAAACATAAGTTTAAATTTTCTCAAAAAAAGTCTTTATATTTTTCTTAAATTCATCCCGGTTTATATATATATTTTTTTAATAAATTTTTGGTTCTAAAACCTTTTTTTCATTCTATGTATTATATGTTGTGTTTATTTTTTTTTCAATTTGCATCAATAATTTACAAATATATTCAATTTAAACCATTATTGATGTTAATTGAAATATGTTTGTTACGAGTCTCAAAATAATCGCATGAACACTGAAAACATTTATAACAAAAATTTTTATAATCATATCGTAACATTTATAATATAATAATAAAAAATATTATAATATTTACATTATAATAATAAACGAACTATATTTATTATGAAAAAAGTATTTAATCAATTATAAATTATCAAAATTTCAAAAACAATTAGATCATCTATGAAATTCAATTCCAACAATTTTCCAACACTCCAAACTAAACCTGTAACACATCCGCACACACACATACACCCTCCAAAAACATGCCAAACAAACGCACACACGCACATACAGAGCTTCCAGAGTGCAACGCCCTCGGCCGCGCGCGCAAAGCTTTCGGCAAACACAAACCTTGCGAGCGAAAGCTCAAAGTTCAAATAAGCACGTGCTGTTCCCGGGAGAGCAGAAATGGGATGGATACGATCACAGCCGGGACTCGGGTATTTACGTAGTCGGGACGTTTTGGCGGGAGACGCGCCGCCAACGGGAATCGGAGCTTTCGCTGCGAGCTTTCCGCGGACAGGAGCGCACGTTTTGGCAGAAGGTCGACGGAAAAGTCGATTCCTCGCGTAGTGCGTGTGTGCGTGTGGAGGGTGTGTGTATGTGTTGGATGGTTTTGGGTGTGTTGGTTTGTTTTCGTTCGTGTTCGAGGAGGTGGTTGCGTCCATTCATAAGCTTTCGCTGTGAGCTTTTGTTGTTTGGCATCGGTCGATAGATACTTTTGTTTGGTGTGTTGTTGATTTTTTTATCAGGTCTTGAATTTTTTTTTGAAGTTATTTGATTTCTTTTATTTATTATAAAACTAGTATATAGGCCCGATGTTAATAACATCGGCTGCGGTTTCGTTAAGAAACGAAAAACGATAAAATTATAAAATGATAATAAGATTCTAATCATATTAATGTATAAAATATTTGGTAATTGATAGTATAATAGTTTTTATTAAAAAAATACATATTTTATATGAGAATAGTATTTTTAATATAGAACTGTTTATGTAAAAACACAATATGTCACGGTAAAAAATGTTTTAATTAAAAATTTGAAGTGAAATATTGTGTGTGTATCAGCTGGAATTGTGCGAGTTTAAAAATGGCGCTAAATTAAGCTCTGAGGATTGCTCCTGTGGCAGGATATAAATACTTCGTAACATGTGTTTTACAGCTCAAATGAAAAAAATAAACAAAACTAAAAATAACGCGAGTACAAACGCGGATTTCAGCCGATTACGTTTCAGCACCAATTAGCACCACAATTCCATCCTCTATATAAATAAAACATTTTCAACACAACATATAATAACATTCGAAACCCGACATTCAAATCGTCGCCGACGAACAAATTCCAAAACCGCGCACCGCAAAACATCCCGCACAAACCTGAACGCGCACATTCCCACAAACTTTCCCGCGAACCCGTCGATTTCCCCCATTCTCACAATCGCCAACAACACCTCCATAGCTCCCGATAAACAAACATAAATAAAACGAACCACAAAAACCCCAACACATCACAAAACAACCGAAATTCCCGCACGCATCGCGCAACGCGGACCGCGCAACCGTCCTCCGGTCGCCTCGCATTTTCTGAAAAGTCGCGACGCGAGTTTTCATCAATTTTCCACGTCTGAAAGGAGGGCGTGGTGGTGCTGGGATCGCACGATCCCCGAGGAGGTATCCGGGGCCAAAAGTGGACCGAGCGGGTATTCGCGGCACGTGTCTCTCCCGCGGGAACCGCGCGGGACACGTGACCCGGCCGGGACCACCGGGAGAGCAGCGCGCCAAGGCACGTGCTATTTCGGGACCGGGCCTGGCCCGCGGGCCTGTCCCTGTCCCGCCAAGGGGCCTGGACCGGGGCCTGTCTCGCTCTCGCGCGTGCGGTGCATTCGCAAGTGGCTATTGTTGGCGCGGGTGTGTCGTGTGGGTGAATGGCGGACGTTTGGGTGTAGGGACAGGTGCAGGAGTGCTAGGAAGTTTTTGAGTCGAGATTTAGTTTCGATTGGTCTTGTTTCGGTCGGTGTTTGGGGATGATGCGGGTTCCGGGAATTTTCCGGGCGAACGGTTCGGTTGGGAGAGTGAAAGTCGCTTTGTGCGGTTCGCGTAGGCGAAATTTCGGGGAGTTGGCGTTGTTGGGGGTTTCTGAGAATTGGAAAATTTCTGTTTTGAGGGATCAAAATGGTATTCATTATAGCAGTGGTTTTAGTTATCATAACGGCGTTATTTCGGTACATAACAAAACATTATTTTTGATATACGTATGTGTTTTGTAAAATTAATCTGATATTATGATATACGTTTGTGATTACAAAACGATTTTCTATCCCGTGAAAAATAGACAAATTTAATTAGAAAAATACACAAATTTTATGATTCAGATAAATATACCTGAATCTCCTTTTACACGGTTCCAAAATAACGCAGAAAAATAACCGATCATTATTTTTACTGTTTTTTCCCTTCAACACGATATGAAAAAATGTATTATTATTCCACGATAGTAAGATTCCAAACAGGCCAGTATACAATTACAATTATTCAATAAAAAAAATTTATATTTTTTTATGATTTCACATGGCCAAATTTTTCCATATTACCCATTTTTTATAATACTAACTGAACCCAGCGGACGTTGTCCTGCCAGTCTGTACTATAACAGCTTATAAATGAATAAATTGAGTTTAGCAGTATTTTCAACAATCCATTAAATATTAATTATTGTAATTATTGTCACAATCAATACGCGGCGCCGACGTCGCGCTTGTGATCTTTTTATCTTAAAATCGCGTCAAATCGAGTTTCAAAATAGTTTCAATGATATAAAAACCTTCTCCACAAAACAATACATATGCATGCCAATTTTTATAGTGATCGGTTGAACGGTGTTGGAGTGAAACGGGCACAAATATATATATACAAACATCCATTTTTATATACATATATAGATATAATTATAGTTAGTATAATTAAAGTGGAAGTTCCATACAAATATACTGATAGAACCTATCTCCAATTTTTATATGGTGAAATGATTTTTTTACTCGATATTCTTTGGAACGTATCCCCATGTAAAAAAAGAATTGGATGCGTATATATACAGGTTTTTTAACTCCAAATTAGCACTTTTTCATTTCAAATTGTCAATTTTTCGTTTCAAATTAACAAACTTTTCATTAAAATTTGGATCGAAGAAGTGTTTATTTAATTTGAAAAAGTTTTAATTTGAAATGAAAAATTGTTCATTTAAATTGAAAAAGTGTTAATTTTAAACGAAAAATTCTCAATTTGAAACGAAAAGTTGTTAATATTAAATGAAAAGTTGTTAATTTTAAATGAAAAATTGCTAATTTGAAATGAAAAATTCTCAATTTTAAACGAAAAGTTGTTAATTTGAAATAAAAAATTGCTAATTTGAAATGAAAAATTCTCAATTTGAAACGAAAAATTCTCAATTTGAAATGAAGAGTTGTTAATTTGAAATAAAAAATTGCTAATTTGAAATGAAAAATTCTCAATTTTAAACGAAAAGTTGTTAATTTGAAATGAAGAGATGTTAATTTGAAATGAAAAATTGCCAATTTGAAATGAAAACTTGTTAATTTAAAACGAAAAATTCTTAATTTGAAACGAAAAATTGTCAATTTGAAATGAATTTTTTTTTAATTTGAAATGAAAAGTGCTAATTTGAAGTAAAAAGACCCGTATATGTATTTTTGATCATATGCGATTTTGCATAAGCACCATGCGCATATAACACCCGCGGCGACCGCCTCGACACCGACTTCCCTACCGCACTGTAGTCCCCCCGCCGCCCCACGAACAGCTCGGGGGCGCCGCGGGGGGCGTAGCGCCGGCGTCCGCGGCCACCTCCCCCCCCTTCGTGGCGCCCTGTTATCCGGCGTCGCGGCCACTGCAGCGTGGGCGGCCCCGGCGCCCGCGAAGACGCCCGCGACGCCGCCCAGCGGAGCGCCCGGGGGCGGCGCGACGCCCCCGGCGACCCCGCCCCGCGGGGGCGCCGCGGCCCCTCCTACGTTGAGGTTATGTCGGGCCGGACGCTCGGCGGCGACGCGCGGGCCGTTGGGCGTTCTGTGTTCCGGAAACGTGTGTTTGGCCGGGGCTTTGATGGAAGTTCGCATGTTTCCAGCGGAGGATGTTATTTTGTGTAGCGCTGAAACTAATGGGCGCTGAATGGGGTCGGAGGAGTTGCGTTTGTGAAACGTCCGTTGTTAGGATGAGGATGGGTTGGTTTTGGTTTTGGTTGAAAAAATGTTGGTGTTTGATCTATGAATGATCTCATCTAGAAGATCTCATTGAGTTTTTTTTATAAAAAATTGCCAGAAGAGATCTTTAAATTTATCTATGTATATTTTTCAACATTTTTTATATTTTCATCGTTCAAATTTTCTCTTCGTATAAAATAATGTTTATTTTTTTAATCTTCTTATTTTACCTTTGTAAATATTTTAAATACGAAAAATATTTTGAAATAGCGTTTATTTATGATGTTTTTAATTTTTAAAAGTATCACATTTATTCTTTTAATTAATATTATACTTCATTTTGCTCGTTTTTTTTTTTTTAATTCAATGCCTGCTTGTTTAAAAGTCGACAACATTGTGTATACCTACGTCTTTAGAAAAATCCTTCAAAAAAAACAAAATCTATTCTTATCTACCTACCATTCGAATCGTATATATCAATTAAAAAACATTGTTAACATTCCGAAATATCGAATTCCTTATTTTTGAATATAAAAACATTCAAAATAGTGTAGACGCGACACAATAAAAAGCAACGATGGTAACACAATGTCACGGGAACACACGTAAGTTCTTCATACGTCAGCGATATTAAACATCGAATTTACGTGTGAATCCACTGACGTCATATTGGAAACATTGTTTGGGTAGAAATTGTGGGTGGTTTACGATTAATTTCGAACGGATAGTTAATGCATGTTGAACGGTGTTATCATATTGTCTTGTATCAACCTCCAAAATATTCTCCGTCATAAATTATTATATATTTTTATATAAATATAATACTTAACACACCTGATTTTTATCATCATTTGAGCATTTACAATTAAAGCTTAATATTTATGAATCGCTTTTTAAATTTAGAAAAAATTCTAAAATTATACATGAACATAAAGAATATGTATTTTTAATGTAACGATGCGATAATATCAAACGTACTCTATCTCTATTTTTAAAATCATAGCGAGTGCTAATAATAAGACAGTTCATAGCACTATAGTAAGCTATAGTAAAATCGAATATGACGCAAACGTTACTTAACATTATGACCTTTTCGTTATCATTTCATCAAGTTAATACGTATTAATTTAATTCACTGAATAAATAAGAATGCGGGGCTCGTGCGTGGATCAAAAGCGAGCGATTGTTTAATTATAGAACCCAAACACGGGACGCATTGAAAATCAACGACCTTTTTTCGAATACGCCCGCCTATTTTTAAACATTCTAATCTCAAAAACGAAAATTCTAATCCGCTTGAGGGAATTCCACAGCACTATCTTAATTACATATGTGGCCCATTAGGGTTAATTGAGCCTCAACTGCGCATTTTTATTTCAATTTCATTTTTTTTATTTTTAATGAAAAACTTTTCATTTTTCAGATTCCTGAATTTCCAGACACTTACTTGTTCATTAATCAAAATCACGATATCCAAAGGAGGAACGGTCTCCGTTCGTCGCTCGTGAATAACATTGCCGAAAATCCTCGAGTAATTCATTAATCATTTATCAATCGATTTAAATTTTATCGTTAATTTATTATGTGAATTTTCAGGTGCGATGGGCTGAAC
This sequence comes from Hydropsyche betteni, assembly GCA_028571205.2. Taxonomy (NCBI): domain Eukaryota; kingdom Metazoa; phylum Arthropoda; class Insecta; order Trichoptera; family Hydropsychidae; genus Hydropsyche; species Hydropsyche betteni. The sequence goes on from JAOXNN020000021.1 coordinate 7,719,070, forward strand.
AACTTTTTTCAAAAAAGAGACAAAAAAGAGACTATATATATAACGATAGGATTGAAGAAAAGTTAGTGCGAACTAAAAGGGAAGATTTACAAGTTCCCATACGAACGTACCAGCCGTTCAACGACGAACTTTGGAGTCAAGAATGGTACTTGGTGGGTGATAATTTTTTTGAAACTTTCCGAAATACACGACAATGTCTCACAAATAGTACAAAGAATTTATGTGTACAATTTTAGCACGATACTAGAACGAGAAACGACCTTCCCAAATTGGATCTGAACGTAATACCTGTATACGAAATGGGTATCACTGGGAAAGGTGTTAGAGTTTCTATATTGGATGACGGAATCGAATATACGCACGACGACTTGAAACGAAATTATGTACGTATTCGTAATTTTATATACTGTTGTGTTATAATAAAATTCTGAAATTGGATCCCACAAAAAACGCTGGTTTAATCCGATATTATGTAGGTAAGTACTTATTTTGTGAATGTAAATTCTATTATGGTTATTTGAATATTTTTGACACGCACCTTTTTATTATTTGATTAATTTCAAGCATTTTTTATGTATACCTTTATATTCATGTGTTTATTCAAAATTTTGTATAAAAATAATTAGTTAAAATTTGCTTCCAATAGATGGCACTTTTTAAATTTCCTAGTTTTACTATAATTTAAAATTTCATGAATTAGAATAATAATAAAAATATATATTCATCCACCTGTTATTTATCTGAAATTTATTTTAGGATCCTGAAATAAGTTATGACTGTAATGAAAAAGATTTCGATCCTATACCGAGATATCACGTCAAACCGAGAAATGCGCATGGTACGCGTTGTGCAGGAGAAGTTAATAAATTCTAAAATTAACTCATCTTTCACAACAGTTTATTACATTTCTGATAACAAATCGATATGATTTACAGGTGGCTATGACCGCAAATAATGGAATATGTGGGGTCGGTATTGCTTACAATTCCAAAATAGGCGGTATCAAAATGCTTGACGGTACTGTTAACGATAAAGTCGAAGGAACTGCCCTTGGTATAATCATAAATTTATTTATAGATTTAATTTATCATTGTGAAATATAACCAAATGTATTATGGCAGGTTTCGCTTATGATAAAATCGACATATATAGCGCATCTTGGGGACCAAACGACGATGGAAAAACCGTCGAAGGGCCTGGAAGATTGGCTCAAGAAGCAATGGAACGAGGAGTCAATAAGGTTTTAAGATATATTATATATTTTTCGTGCTGAATATGCATTGAGATTCTGTGTATTTATAGGGGCGTAATGGAAAAGGGACGATTTTTGTATGGGCTAATGGCAACGGAGGTAGTCGACATGACAATTGCAACTGTGACGGGTGTTTTAATATTCGTACATTCAAATATACTACAATCTCTGCTCGTACTAATTGGATATTGATTTTAGCTATATTGGAAGTATATATACAGTGGCTATTGGAAGCGCTTCACAAAAAGGTGCTTTTCCATGGTACGGTGAACCATGTGCAGCTACTTTGGCAGTCACATATTCTTCAGGAGCTTATGAAGATCAAATGATCGTAAAATCTATTTTATCCTTTACATTTAAAGAAAATTTAATTCAAATTAAATTTCATACATCAGTATAGTATACAATTTCAAAATACATAAATATTTCAAGACTAAAAAATTTCAGGTGACCTTTAGTTTCGGAATACTTGACGTTTCCCAAGTACCTATTCAACTACCTAAAATAATTTAAAAAGTAATAAAACAAATCGAAATGATCCAATTTTGCGTCGCGCACGAGCCTCGTTAAAAATCCTATGCAAACGTAACGAGGGTGAGCGTGTAAAAACGTGGAAAACGAGTGCGCCATTATTTCGCAACATGCTTAAATTATTTAAGCGAACGACTCCTGCTGCATCCCGCTTCCCGTCCCACTTTCGGGAAAGGCTCGTTCTATAGATAAAACGGGGCTAAAGCTCCTACAGTGCGTTGTTCACGTGTGTGCTTTTACGTTCTACGTGTTACGGTAATGTGAAAGCGTATAGTAATACAGTGTTACAAGTACGTTCGTTTTGATTCGGCGAAAGCTTTGAATATTTCATAGATACGCAGTGTTGTTATATGTACGAGATCATATACATATTCACTATTAGGCTAATGTTAAGTATTTATGAATTTTTGATCAAAGTTTTAAGATAAATAATGCGTTAGAGTCAATTGATATTAATTAGCTTTATTAAATTGATTGAATTTAACGATTTAACTGCACATTGAAAAAAATATAGATTTTTGTATTAAATTAATGTGTGATGTGCATTATTTCTGTTGAGTTTAATAATATCGTATTGACCTTCATTTTATTGTGAATGAGAATATTTTTTGAGCATTATAATGTGTGCATTAAAAATATGAAATGAGCAATAGAAAAAATAATTTTTGCATTGAAACGATCGAGAGCTCTCAACGTCACCAGAGTAAAGTCTTCCTCCACAGACAATACGATACAGTTATCAACTGTCAACGTTTCCTTTTGTTAAAAATTTTAATTTCATTTAATTTTAATCACATTTTTGACTATTTGGTCCTATGTATGTATTTTGAAATTTGTGAACAATGATCGTACAGTTGGCAATTCGCTCTATTCGCGTTTGCAGCATTGCGGATCCTTTATATCTATTCATTCTAATACTCACATTATTAGTTTCGTAGTAAAAATATTTTTTCAAATGCACACATTTCAATGCTCATGCAAAATGCACACATTGTTTTTTTAATAAACACTAATTTTATTAAATTTTTAGATTAAATGCACGTTTATTATACGTTAAAATTGTCCCCTTATACTTTTGAATATATAGTCTTTATTTGACTATGTAAAGCCCCTTACAAAAACCGAATTCTTCTCAAATTAAACATACCGACGCCGTCGTTACAAAGCGCCAAATTCGTCTTACTTTCAATTACCTCGGACGATGATTAATAACCTTCGAGGGTCGAAAGTCGCCCTTTTTGCACCTCGCGCACAATCGAGTCGAGTTTTATTGTGGCCGAAGTCACGACGATGATTTATCGCGGTTCGGTGTCTATTTTCAGCGCACGCTATGGGGGTTACTGAAAATTTTGCAATTTCAGACCACGACCGACCTGAATAATGAATGCACCATAAAGCACACGGGGACTTCGGCTTCGGCGCCTCTGGCTGCAGGAATCATAGCTCTGGCTCTCGAAGCTAAGTCAGTATACTTATTGGTGATGTATTATTAATTTAATGTTGGTTGAAGTTTTTTTTTATCTAAATTGATTGTGTTTTGTGTGTGCGTTTGTTTTTAATTATTAATATTTATAAAATGGGAAGTTTTCTTTATCGTTTTGTGATGTTGAAAAGTTCGTGAAGTTTTGTTGTCAGCGTGAATAAAATAAATGTGTACGTCATGTTTCTTTCAAAAGGAAATTTATTTTCTCTGAGTTTCTTTTCAAAATTTAATGTATTCTGAGGTGAATTATTAAGGGATGCGATATTTTTCCATTTGATATGATGAAAATAATTTATTTAATAGATCGACCGTTTAGTTATATTTTCTTATTTGATACTGAGGTAAGTGATAAAATTATCTTCGTTTTATAATTCAATTAAACTATTTTGAATTAATTTAATTTTATAAACGTTATATTTACGGTTCACTTCATTTGACTTAATATCAAATTCAAATCCCTTGACTAAACAGTAAAAGAGTTTACTACCAGAGAAGCAGTCAAACTTTTTCCTCTTTTATACGCTCCATATAAAACTTTTAAGATACCGAATGTGCATCGTACGACCGAAATACAAAAAAAAAACATTTCCAACAACATCTATAAAGGTTTTGTGTGACCACAACAAACATACCCAAATTTGTATGAACGAACTCCCTTATGATTAAAGCGTCCATGACCCGAAAAGCCTATACAAACGTTATCATCAGCCAACAAGTTAATTCAATTAACCGAACTGATTCGGCAAACATTCTGAAATTTAATCTTATTACGTAACCAACGGTGTGTTTCCAAAACAAATACCCACTCATAAACATATAGGAATAATTGCTAAAGTTTATTTTTCGAAGTTAACAAGTTCGAACCCAGCGCGTGATGATATGAATTTTCGCTAAGTGAATTTTCAATCGGTGAATAATTACGTTGTGCGATTCGTATCTTTTTGATTTAATATGATATTCAGTTTTTTTTACTATACGAATATATTTGAATATAAATAAATTCATTCTGAGAAACATATCACTTGAAATGTCTTCTCTAAAACATATTTATTATTTAAATAGAAAAAATATTGAAATTGATTTAATAAGATTGGTACGTAGAAATTTTATGATTATATTCATTATTAATATTTGGAGTGTATGAATATTAATCGAACTTTTCCGTTTCGAGTATGTTTGAAATCTTTTGAAAAAGCTTCACTCTGGCATATTCGGGTCAAACTTTGCGTTAAGGAACTTATCGTTGAAATAAGCTGAAGCTTAAACGTTTTCATACTAGAAGGTTACTTTGCTTAATTACGATGCACATCACTTAAAAAGTTTGCCAAAGCGATCGATCACTCAATGATTCACAACGAATTTATAATATCATTAAGCTCTTATAAACTCTAGTACTATGTTATATAATAAAACATTTCCATAATAAATTTCTATTAAGTAGTTCGCCGTTCTTCTGAGGAATTTGAAACAGTTATATTATATTTAACTTTTTTGCTTAAATTTCTTTTTATATAAATACTGATTTTATATTTTTTTACAAAGTTTATGTAGTATAGATTTATTTTGTATAATAACAGGAGTGTCAAGTGTACCGTTCCAATCGCAAAGAAATGTGAAAACGTTCAACGTACCTTTTTCATTTTGTAGAACGTGGCAGTACATGGAAAAACCTTTCCGGTTAACTTTTCAGCTTTGGAAACCTGAAAAATTACGCCTTCGGAACCTTTTACGACCTCGGCGAAGGATTGTGACGGAAAACTTTTTAACGAAGCATGGAAAAACTTGTGGGCGCGACGCGTCACAATTAAGCTGTCTACTTTCTAAACTTTCTTTAGCGGCTGTGAACAAAGAGATTCGTATTTAACCAGTTAAAACTTCTCTGTCTTCACTCTTGTTTGTTTTATAATCTAGATTTAGTGAAGTGATTTCATTTTCTAAAAATATTTGTTTGTTTTTGTTTTAAAATTTTCACATGTGTTTTTCAGTCCTAACTTGACTTGGAGGGACGTTCAGCATTTGATTGTGCGGACTTCTGAATATACACCACTTGCTGATAATTTGGGATGGATAACGAACGGGTTAGTATAATAATTATTTTGAAATTTAAGCTTTCTCATAACACGCTGAATTTATTAAAAAAGTTATGAATTTTTAATATCCTTAAAATTAATTAAAAACGCATATTAAAAAATTCTAGACATAACTTACATCTATGTTCCAATGCGTAAGCATAGGAATATAGATGTTCGCAAAGTATTCAAAATACGTATTAATTATAAATTAATTCGAATATTTCGATTTGATCATAAATATGAATTTTCATTTATTTGATTCACTAAATTATTTTTTATAGATTTATTACAAAATATACTTTTTTTATATCACACGATATTAATTTAAAATTCCTATTATTTCAAGCACATTTTAAATTACGGATTCATATTTCAGAGCTGGATTCCGCTTTGACATCAGATTTGGATTCGGACTAATGAACGCTCATTCCCTTGTACTTTCGGCCCTCAACTGGACAACGGTACCTGAAAAATCAATATGCACAGTACCAGCAAACGAAAAGTAACCTGACCCATTTAAAAAACACATTTCGACCAACTCACACTCAACACGCCTATATTCTTTCAGCGTGAACATATCGATAGCGCATGGAGAACTTTACAAAACAGTGTTTCGAAGTTCCGGATGTTATGGGACATCGAACGAAGTGAACTATCTGGAGCACGTCGAGGTCAAAGTTAACATCGCGTACACGAGGAGGGGATCCCTTCAGGCATACCTGACGTCGCCCAAAGGTACCTGAAACATATTCCAATTAAACTCGCCTGAAAAGTGCTAGACGGTATAAAAAAATCAAAAGATAAATGGAAATTTATGTGCTGCCTCGCGGAAAGGCATTGTTCCAGAACGCGAAAAAGGATTCGTCGATGTTGTGCCGCTGGGAAAAAAGGCTTATCTACTCGTCTATTCAGAACAAAAGTAATAATTTATAAGGCTTTCTCGGGTAAACAAATGTCGGGTAGCTAAGGTTCGCTCGTTGAATGGAATGGCAAGGTGAAAAAGCGCAGGAGTCGTCCATTGTTGACGCTATGTTGAACGTCGTCGAATTTTAATCAACCGGTTGAGAGATGTTCCGAATTTATATTTAAGTAAATTATTCATTTTTTTCGAATAAAAATGGAAATAAGGTTATTTTTGTTTCATCCGCATAATTTTTGTATCAAAATATAAATAGAACTCGTTTTAATAAAAAATCATTAGTATAATATAAATATTTTCGAATTTTTTTATGTTTATACTAATTTTCAATTTACATATTATATTATGTTTAGGTACCAAAATACCTTTATTAAGTCCAAGAATAAACGATGAATCATCAAAAGGGTTTTACAATTGGCGTTTCATGTCAGTGGCCACTTGGGGTGAAACTTCAGTCGGGTCATGGTCCATAGAAGTATTCGATTCGGTGATTATTCAAATATTCATAATCAAACTTCATCTCAATATAAACAATCATAATCAAAATATATATATAATTTGAATCCCAGATCGGACCAGAAACGAACACAGGTCGTATAGGACCCCTGACCCTCATCCTGCATGGCACAAAGGAAAAGCCCTACTACATGAGTGAAGAAAGAAGAAAATACGGTGACGTGAAAACTTTGCCGGAAAACTCTTTAGAAAAATCTTCCGGATGGCCAGCTAACGAAATATCCGGTCAGATCGGCGGCGAAGAAACTTTGCAGACGTCTCAAGGATGGTTGAACGAGCTGAACGACGATGACCTTCCTGAAGACTATTGGTTCCAGGATGAAGTAGACGAAGATACAGTTTTGGATAGAGTGCATCATCAGAATTCTCATGGACACGAAGTTAATTACGATAATAATGATTTTGTTAAAGAATTTTTATGTGGCTTGGATTCAAATTGTCAAAAGTTTAATTTCGATGGTCGCACGTAACAATAGAAAATAAATATTTAATCAATCATGTATAGTAAAATTATTAAAAAGCATATCAAAATTATTTCTGTTGTATTTAAATTTTTGTTTGATTTTTGTATATATTTCAGGTTTGAAAATAAATTATTATACATTATTACAGGTATACAAATATTATTTTATTTTCTTTGATCTAGTTTATATTTTAACTATGCTATTTAATTTGTGTTACATAATAAACATTTGCTTGAATCAATTATTTCTATTTCAGTATTAACTAATAATTTGTTAACCACACATAATTGCGCAATCACAACGTAAAATTTACGTATACATCTCAAACTCACTGAACCTTAACGCAAAATAGTATATTTGTATTAAATGTTATACTTATCTCCATTTTATATAACACACAAATTTGTATTAATTCAAAAGAACACCTCAAGGTTTTGCATTCTTTGCACAACAATAATTAAAACCATTAAACCATTTTAATAATCGCGTAATTCTAATTTACGCCTTTGTGTCGTCCCTCGGCGACGCAATTTTCTCGCTCTTCAAAATTTCCCACTTGTTTTTCCGCAGAGAATTAGCCTTCTTACCTGCTTTTCAAAAGAGTACTTCCAAGTAAGAAAATGCTTTTGAAAAAGGGTGAAAAAAGACAAATCACCCCCGGCCGACGTCTCAAGTTCCCACAGTTGAATAAAGTGCGAATAACCTAATTGGAATTGTTCTGTCCATAAGTCGGTCTCGAATTCCGTATCGTTTTTCCACGTGTACGTCATAGTTTTCTTGGATTTTCTTTGCGAGACCCTCGAGTGATATTTTCCGGCTATGAAAAGGGAAAAAATAATAATAACTTTGTCCATCATTACGCGTACGCCGTTGTTCAAACTCGTTATCCTCCATTATGATACTACGCCATATTATTATATTGTACGTGGATCCGTATTTTGCCCCATCGTAAATTTTGACATTCCGTAATAAAGACATGAACATGAAGGGTATACAGTGCGTAATTTTTGTATGGAACCTCAATGTATTGTTCATGAAGTAATCGGGTTTTGTTAGCGTTCGTCGGATTTAATTTGATCGTGCGAGTGTATTTTCAGGATTTTATTAGATAAATAAAATTATCGTGAAAAAATAATACGCTTTTGTAAATATTATACATCGTTAATAAATTTAATAGGAAAAGTTCGTTGTTCTTGTATTTCGTATTATAATATTATATATCGTTTTATCAAAAGAAACTTGACCTTTGATGTTCAGTGTTATTTCATCTCATTTATTTTTATTGAATAATAAAATAGTCTCTGCAAATTTCATATTATTGCAATAAATTAACCCTCTTATGTTCTTCCAATTTTCATTTAACTACAGAAAACAAATGAGATACTTTGAAAAACTTACAAATGCCACTTAAAAAATTTACTAGAATTATAATAACTCGGTTATAAAACGTATTTAAGGCATCATCCATCATTTATTATAATTTAAATTTATTAAATTAAGTTTGGTTTAAATTAATTGTAATTTAAAATATATATTATATAAATTATTTTTCATAATTACAAAATTTTGAAATACATTAAAAATATTTACATTATGAAACTAATCACATAAAATAAATCATTATCATTCCATCACATATTTTTTTTTTATCAATTACTTACCTCGAGTATAGGAGGGTTATAATAGCACATCTGAAGCACGCAAAGTCCTTTGTCATAAAATTCGCTGAAACTGAAACGCTCGTTCCGACGACAGAACACACACACACACAGAAGTCAAATATAATAAAGCGTCGAAGTTCAACGCATTCCTTGTATACAAGGGTATTTCAACAAACAAACTAATAAATTTTCGTATTCATCCTATTATGCGAAAATATTTTTGACACGAGCAATTCATATTTGGTTTTTGTTGTTACATATTTTCATTTTGTTTCGAATCTAAATATTTTAATTTATCGTTAAAAATGAATCGCGGTAAAACTCAAAAATGGCTTAACCGATTTGAATATTTATTTTTTTACTTTTGTTCGCTTTAACTAACGGGTGGTTTACAAAGAAAAATAATAGGAAAATTCCTAAAGAAAAGCTAAAAAATACCACAAGTAATTTTGTATAGAAAAGTACACCGCCACGCCTCGCAACGACGCGTATTAATTATGTAGTGATTATGATGTATGTAGAACGCGTGTTCATAACGGGAACTAGGAACCGGGAACGAGAATTGGGAACCGGTGTGTGCAGAACGCGTGAAGACAACGGAAACAATTGGCAACGGGACAACGGGCGCAATTTTATAATGAAAAAAGATCCGGTATTTAGAGTCGAAGGTAAATATATATTATAGACTTATTTTATTATATTTCAACATTATACATTCGTTGTTGTTAATTTTCGAAATAATTATCGATCGCATGTACACGAATTTCACGTATTAAGTCAGTTCGCCAGGCGTCGATTTACCAGGCGCCAACCCATCAGGGGTCAACCCGTCAAGAATCGACCCATCAGGAGTCAACCCGTCAGGGGTCAACCTGTTAATTATATCAAGTTATTATAATACAAACTGGCAGGACAACGTCTGCCGGGTTAAGCTAGTAATATATAAAATTAAGCTTTTCTAATACTTCCGCACTTATTGAGTGATTCATTTACTATCTATGAAACGTCCCATTTATTTTCATACTTTAAAATTAAATTATCTATTACATTTTTCAATTATATAAGTGCACTAAATGAACAACATTTATTCATGAAATTTCAAAAATTTATTTGACTCATTCAAAATTTTCATCGAAATAAATAACAAAACTATTCTTCGTTCTCGGGTTGCAAAACAACAATAAAATATTTCGAAAATTTTCAATTTTCATGATGCACAAATAATATAAACAAACACGAATCTCCACCGCAATTCATAAAATTCCCCCACATTGAATCACCCCACAAAGCGGACTTGAACTTTCGCAGTTTGTTTCCTATTTGCGAAATCTCAGAGCTCGTATTACATACACATTCGACATTGCGAAATCCACATTTTTAAGAATTTAATAACACACACTCTAACACGGCAATATTAAACGGGCATAATATTAAATTCTGCGAAGAGATTGAACTCAACGGAGCGCTCGTCGCACAAAAGTTATCCGACGATTGTTCGTGCAGGAAAACGTATTACTTCTGAAAAAGATTTGCATATATCATATTATATATCTGGTAGCTTTTGTGTATGTGCACGCAATACAAAGTTATCGATGTTTCTTGCAAATGTATGAGATTTGTGTTCACGATAGAATCGCAATATCCTTTCGGAAATTAAAACTAGATGTATGGGTAGAATTTGCAATAATGATGTCGGTTGTTTGTAAACATGATAAAGTTCGATTCGATCTTCCAAATACTGATCTTTAATATATAAAAAATTTCATAAATTCTAAGAAAATTATTTTTTTCCGAAATAGTATTAGAATATAATACTTATTAATTTAGAATTCAATTTTAGCGTTAATAACTTATTCAGCATTATCATAATTAAAATGAATCGTTACGTAAATGAAAAACAACAATCTTAATTGACCTTTATATATGAAATAAGCGGGTTTCGAAATTGATACTTTTCAAATCGATAAATATCAATCGTATAATATTCGGTGCCCGGAAAGTGTTTGGTGCCACATTTTGCTTAATTATTTCAGGGTGTTGGTTCACTGAAAGGAATTCGAATTAGATAAGGCCCTTTTGTGAACGATCGAATTACATACACACAGGTACACAATTAACAAATTCTCCCGTAAACGGCTCAATTAACGTTGATTAACATTTGATCGACTGTGACAACCGCAAATTATACACAAAGAAAATTATATTTGGACGGAACCTTAACGAGTTCGATCGGCGTGAGCTGAAATAGTGGAAACACGGTTTATTCTCTCGGTTTTCCTTTCTTATATAAATATTTTTGCTATTTTCAAAAATTAGATAAGAATGCCGCATTTCATGTCGTTTCGATGATTTCTTTTTTTTTGTGAGTCAGTTTTGGTTTGTTTAAAATTGAAGCGTGTTCGTATTTACGTTTGCTAATTCAGAAAAAAATGTTTACGTTGTTTCTTGTGTTTCGTTTGCAGTATACAATTGTATTCAGAAAATTGAAACGAAATAAATGTTTCATTAATAATTTATAAACATCAAATATTAATATTTACTTAAATGCAAATTAAATTTCCTCTCTGGATAAATATTGTGGCTAACGAAAGCTGTTGAGTTAATTAATAATAAATTGTATAATATAATATTTGAGTAGTTGTACTTTGATATATTTGATTTACATGCGTTTCTAAAATATGTATATTCTGATAGTTGGAAACTAATATAAAATTTTTGGATGAGCTAATATTATTAACTTAGTTGGTAATTTTCAATTAATAAAACAACATGAAAGAAAAATTAACAAGAACTTTTGATCATATAAACTGCATGTCTCATTAAATTAACAATGTTATTTTAATGAGACACGCTTTGCCATGTTTTTCAACAATATAATACTATGATTTTTTATAAATAATAAAATTTTCTAATAAATTTTTTTAATCAATATATCTTAATACTATAACGATAAATAAAAAAAAGCTTAGTTATATTAACTAAAATCTAATTTGACAGCACTAAAACATTACTCAATTAGTTTTTTTTCAATCAGCCACAACAATTGCTGCTATCCAAGCACGTTTATACACCAGGGATGATGTATAAACTCGATTTCGATTGTCTCGAACACATTTCGCCACCTAAACAAAGAAGAAATTTTAATTAAGCCCAACACAACGCAGACTCTTGTAACCATCTCTTTGACTGGTAGCTCCTTTTGGCAAACCCACGCAAAAGAACTTAGCTTGGACACGAACGATAAATAAAAGCAAATAAATAAGCAAAGCCTTTTCGGCGAAAAGGTGTCAGAAGCCGTAGCGGTTACTTCGGAAAATCCTCGAAAGTCGGCAGGAAAAACTCGAAAAAACTTTCGCGATAAGAGCGCCGATTTTTCCGCGAAAATTCCACTTCTAGGAAAAACTGTGTCGCCTAAACATGGAAAAACTGTTTCGTCATCTTCGTTTTATTGTTTTATTTATACGAATATGTTGCTGTTTATTTTTAATTAGCGGAATACGAACCGTCGGTATGACGTTGCTTTTTCTCGTTTGTTTATATTGTCTCTAGTTTGATGCGTTTATTTGTATGTGCCAAAAAATATGACAAAAGAACGACATATTTACATTGTGTTTGAATTGCTGTACAGTTTTCTGTTTACTTTCGTTTCGATCGACTGTTGAACTGAAAATATTTCTTTGAGATTGAAATTTTCATTTTCTATTCATTTTAATGGCATGTGCTTATTTTTTATTTAAAAATCCGCAGCAATGACTTTGATAACTAAACTATATATGTACTTCTTTTTGATAAATGAATATAAAATTAAATAGATCCCTGAACAATATAATGACGTATTTCTACCGTTCCGTAATTTAATCACACGAGGCAATTATTTTTAACTATCTAATTAATATTTTCATGTGCAAAGTGCTCATTACATTAAATGGATCGAATTATATTTTAATCGGGTTTTTGTTTTATCGCAAAAATGTTCACATTGTGTGAAAACGACGTCAATTTGGGAATATTAGAACTCGTAACGAACACTCATATAAGTTTGCTTCCTCTCATAACACAACAAACGATCCTGCCTATACATATTTAAGATATGAGAAATAAAGAAAATTCATAACAATACGTCTATTCATAATTTAACATGACAAGGATCCCATTATTCATTTATATTATATAGCTGCTACTAATTTATTATTTTATCATAATAAGATGAAATATTTATGTTTACTACCTAGCAGTTTTAAATTAATATTTAACTCAAAATTTTACTTGGAATTTTTTTAGCTACGCAATATAATTTGAATTACATTATCATAGTTATTTGAATGTATTTATAGTATATTTCGAATTCAACAAATACCTACGAGTTCATATTAAATTTTTTCCCGTTCTCGTACTTAATTTACTTTAAAATAAAATATTCTATTTCAAAAACGAATGGTCGACCTTTATATTATATTATAGTATCATACGAAGTGATCAATTAAATTGCATACATAATAATTAGAAGAACACACTATAGAATTTCATGGCTATAAATACTTTTATATAATATGAGAGCTTTGTTAAAATTATTTACATTAATTTTCTCAAAATCAATCATTGATTGATTGATAGCTTTAAAAATAACCTTTATAATAAAACACATATTATCATATATTATATATAAACTTATACTACACGACCTATTTTTATCGGAATCTTCCCACAGGCGCAACCGATTTGTCATTGTGTCCTGACTTGTAATTTAATACACCCAGAACAAAAATGGATTGAACTCTTATCATTTCGATACCGAAGTTACACTATACATTTATGAATGAATAAATTTAAGTCTATGGAATACATTCTATCAAGTTAAGTTCATTCATTCTCAAACCGATCATATTTTCTTATTTTCATTCTACAAAAAATATCTGTATGGTAATTCTAACCGTGGATATTTAATGCATAGGTAACGAGATATCAGTTGCTAACTTCTAAACTTGGAGCCGTCCGGTGTGCTTTGAAAGCTAATTACTCAGGTGTGCGACAAAACGAACGAACGGTTCACGGTACGTCGATCTTATATATTATATAGAACCTTAGTTGTGTAAGGCATAAATTCACGTGCCAAACGATTTTATTTTCATATCGTAAAAAAATTATATAGGTTTACTTTGAACGTATTAGGAAATTCGTGATGTGATTTCTTTGATATTTGTATATTACTGATATTTTCTATAATAACGTTGTTCTAGAATTTGAAATTTTGATTCATTTTAATATCTGTAATTAATTTACATTAGTGAACGTATCAATTATTGTAAATTGTAAAATGTACATGTCGTAAATTTTATTCTTATATTTAAATTTTTTTTATTGAATATTAAAAGTAGTATTATTATTTTTTGTTTTCTAATAATTACGAAAATTTAAAATCTATACTTCAATGAAAAATAAATGAAACAGCATAAAAAAACAATTCTAAAAAATTATCGTTACGGTACCTATTTTGAAGAGATTTTTTATAATCCCCTATATATAAAAGCGGATTTCTGTGTGTGTTTGTGTTTGTGTACGTCTGCGTGTTCGTCTGTTCGATGACACTCGCGACTTTAAAACGACGCATCGATACGATTATTTTTTTGCGTCTATAAAATTATTCTTCATGTGTATATGATCTTTATACGTATACACTTAACGTCCATAATATTATGCCTATGAAAGCGTCTCTATTGACTTATGCAATACGTCGATTGTTACGTAGTGAAAAAAATATTTGAACCCCTTATGTATATGTTATAGGCAAATAATAACGGCAGGCATTTTCTAACGCCTATATCTGCTATATTGAGCTTTATGTACAACGATTTAAGGCTCATGAATATTGAACTATGCACTTATGACGTTTTGGTTTCTGGATG
>JAOXNN020000021.1:7733970-7763142 GCA_028571205.2 Hydropsyche betteni
ATGAGCGTTAAGTCCTACGTCATAAAGCATACTAGCAGTTCTAGTTAGTGATCAAGTTGGAAAATGCCTGCCGTTATGATTTGCCTATAACATATATAATCACCGATGACAGATGTCTGTATTTTTTTGTGAGGCTCTTGATTTATCGTTCCAATTTAGCCTGTATGCTGTTTAAATATAACGGCTATAATCGCTACACGAGAACGGCTATAACGCGAGATCCGAATTTAGTCTTTATGGTCATTATAATAACGGCTATAATCTTATCCTATATAATCTTATATTCTAGAAATTAGAAATATAGAAATAGAAATATAGAGAATATAGAAATTTCGCAAGACCACGGTTATAAAATATGTTTGCATGTATTCAATTTTTGTTTTATTACGTAAAAGTATGGTTGTCAACAGACGATCTTGTTAACATCGGGCCTATATATTATACTAACTTTTTATAAGTAGAATAAATAAAATTTCGTTTCGTAAAATCGAATTTGAAAATTCATATTAAATTTAAAAAATCTCAAAAATTCAGTTTCCAAACAATAAATTCGAACTGAAACTTTTCAAATTTATCACCACTCAAATTCGCAAAATTGCCCTCACAAAAAAGCTCACACGCTTCGAGCTCTGCAAAAACCCGACACATCAAAACGAAATTTTCTTCGAACGAGTTCCCGGAAAATGATAATTTCCCGCACATACACACACACACACACACACACACACACACACACACACACACACACACACAACATTCGCATATTCCAGTTATAAGGCTCTGCGATCGCGCCAGAGCAATCAGTCGTGCGAAGGCTTCGACGCGGCGAGCACGCCCGCTCGCCAACTCGCGTAAACAAACCTGTCGCGAACGCGCGCTTTTTCAAATGTTCGCCGTTTCTGCATTCGAGAAAATCTAACCGATTCTTGTCGTTTTTATTGTAGTTGTCGCGCTCGACATGTAACGGCTGGATGCTGAAGGCTGAAGGTTCGAGGTTTTGAGCTTTTGCAGCGAACGCAGACTGCATTGTCAAGGTATGTCAATTTTGTTGTTTTTTTTTTTTCATCGGATTTCTTGAACAGCATGGAAATGTTTATTTTGCGGATCTTTGAAATATGCTGTTTTCGCTACCGTCGGGTTTTATGACCGTAATATTTTTTTGTTTTTTTTTTCAGACGTTTGTTTATTTTGTGTGTTTTTATAAGTTGCCGTCACTGAAATCGTATTTTATAATACGACTTTGATTTATATATTAGTATTATTATTATTATATTATATTAAATTTTAATTAAAAATTAAAAATATATTTAGTCGATATATTAATCAAAATGAATTCAATGATTCAATAAAAAAATTTGAAAACTAATATAGACCAAAATTTACAATATAGTTTACAATGTAAGATTGTACTGAGAACTGAATTCTCTAACTTTGAAACCAACAAACTATAATTACATCAACCCTGAATACCATGGACTCCCGAGAGGTACATACTTAATCAAAGTTAAGAAGTCTTAGTTAAAAATAAAAACGAAATGTACCTTTGTTTAGAGGAAACCTATTCCGTTTCTCAAAGCTAATTTGATAAACACAAACACGATTATAACGCTCACATGACGACATCAAAAGATATAAAAAAAAACAGTTGATTTCTATATTTACGTAAAAATATACGAAATCGATCGGCAAAATCCGAGACGAAATACATTTGTGAAGCGTGTATAATAAAGCGATACAAAGCGAATAATAAAAACGTGTTTTTCGTGTTAACTCGCATAAAAGGGACAATGTTGCACTTTAAAATTTTGTACGTACAACTTCGACACAATTGACCGTTTTTATTCGTGCTTTTCAAAAATGAAATTTTTTGAATTTTTCATGTAGCACGCGAAAAGAACGGAATAAAAAATGTTCGCGTATCAGCTTGAAATATGGAGGGAACTTTAAAATCGAGACAGCGGCTTAGCGGATAATGTTTGAAATCAATTTGCGTTAACAATTCATCCATTTTCCGCAAAAATAAAGTTCTAAAAGCTTATGTGGAATTGGAGAGATTTTTCCTTTTAAATCCTTGACGATTTATCAAAGATAATAATCATGATTTTATTCAAAATATTATAACTATTTTCGTTTCAAAAATACATTGAGAATTTTTTTTACTAAGCAATGAGTTTTTGTTCGAATCAAATTTGGATTGCTTTTATAATACAATATAATAGAAAATTGTTTTATCAAAGCAAATTTTATATGAAAAAAATCCCAACAAAAAAAATAATTCGGAAACCTTTCATGTGCTTAAGACATCTACGATTATCCTTATTTTTCATAAAATAATATTCACGAATAAACTTTCCATTTAAATAATATTCCCAGTATAATAAATATTTCAAATATTTACTTATTTTTATATTAATTAATATACAAAAAAATCAATTTACATGACGAAAAAAAATCCAATAGTTTTTCATCATATTCATACTATTTGCATTCACATCCAGCACATCTGAAAATATAAAAGAAAAGCGTTTTAAAAAATAAAAAAATGGAACGACATTCGTGACGCGATTAAAATTTCACGTTATTCCAAGCACATATAACTTCAATAATGCCCTGCCATAAGTCACTTATATTAAGACGCATGCGTTACTTATTACGAGGATTTCATACACAGGAAGCAGGACTCGCATATACAATATTATATTTTTTAATGTGCCGCTACGTCGGAAAATTTCCCCGGACGGAAAAACTCTTCGGGAAATTTTCAGATAAACTACGTCTCCGTATATAATATACGAGTGTCGCACCTTAGCTAGAAAAGCGACCCGACTCAAAAGTGCGAATATCAAAATGAAAGAAAGTTGGCGTATTTTAAAATGTTCTTTAATCTTCCAAAATTTGATGAGAGAATATCAAATTTTGTTACAGTTTTCGGCTTTATACGATCTTGATGGTTCAATTTAAAAAAAAAAATTATCAGAAAAAATGTTATTACAGATTTTGAAAAATATATAATGGTTGTCTGGTGAATAAAATAAACAAATCTCGTATGGAAAACGCATATTTTTCTGTATTTTCAAAATAAATATTTCTGAATTCAGGTCAAGATCGTTTGCGATTCACGTTATTTACGTGGAAAATAATAACGTTTTTACAGATTTATCAATCTTCTTCGCATTTGATGTTCACGCTGAAGTGTGTTTTCCAATAAACAAGCAATGGAATATATAAATGTATTTTTATTTTTCAATCCAACATGAAAAATTGTAATATTCGCATCAAAAGAGAGTTCAATATAGATCGTTTCCGAGATTTTTATATGAAAAATAGCTTTGAATTTATCACGTAACAAATAGATGTATGATATAATATATTGTACGACTTCGTGAAAACACGCATTCTTAGAGTAAAATCGTTCTTATATTAATATTTATATACATATATAGTGATAAAATATGATATATTCTCCCGAAATCTGTATATAATATTATATTTCCTGTAGTTAACAAAATCAATATCGTATTAAATAATGTCGACATTTCAGTCATCCGTACAATCGAATGGACAATCACATTATTATTTAATCTATCATTGAATCCTCTATCTGAATTGTGTTCAAACCTACAATCCAAACCAGATTTACAAAATTACATCTAAATTCTCTCATTTGAATCCGCAAACACTTCGCATTCAAAAGTACACAAAAAAAGCGTTCAAACAAAATCCCACAGCGACCTCCTAAATAGACTTACTCGAAATTTAATTCGACTTAACCAATCTATTTTGGTTTTTGTCTGAAAATTTTAAGGACTTTTTACTTTATCGAACCTTTTTTAATTCCCTTAGCACCTTTGCCAAGAAGAGTAATTTGATTAATATTTTAATCGATCGATTTAATATTGCCTTTGGTAAATTCTTCACAAAATTTTGTCGTTGTTTACTGAACAGAATACCTACGCAAAATTGCAATCTAATTAAATTTCGCTATTGGTTCAAATTCAATTTCTTCATCGTCTAATTACGTTTATGTCAAAACAATTTGTATATTAATTGATTTAATTGGATGTGTTCTATGGTGGACTTTTATTGCGATTAATATTAATTATTCAAGAAAGTGTCTCGCTGATTAACTAATAAATATCAATTCAGTTCGTAAAACGAATTATGTCATTAATATTAAAGTCACAGAGTAGCTTTCTAGATAAACGTTTATTATCTTTCAAATAAATAGATCTCTTTCATAAATATTTGATTTTAAATGTCATTTTTCATGCTAATTTGATCATTAAGTTTAATCGTGGTTTATCTTTCGAAGATTATCGCCTTATAAAAACGTAATATTAGTCTTTCATTAAATCAAATACAGATTTTCTTAAAAACAATATAATTTTTTCATTGTTATTTTATCTATATTAATAATTTGTGAGATTTTCAATATCATTTCTTATGAATATGATATTATGAATATAATATTGCGCACATCTGTTATTTATTTGATACACGGTTGTACGAAAAGCAATAAAATGATCTATTTTTCTATTCTAATATCAAAACAAACTTTATTTTGATATAATTGAATATTTGTTCAGAAACTAAAATATATAAGTAATATTATGTTTCACCGAATGATATTTGAATAAAAAAAATCTCTCGTTAACCTTTCTATGCATTTTCACAGAAAATTTTCATATATAAAGCACTTAACGGTTAATTTTCGATAACCTCCGAATTTCAACGCCGACCCAAAAACATTCCCATCTTTTGCAACACACGTACAAAAAGCACGTACTATATTAAACGATCCGATTTCCTTAGCACCTCCACTTTAAAATGGCATAAAGCGCTTTCGAATCCGCTCTTATCGCGGCCATTAATCTAAATCGCCATTTTGTACCCTGCCCGAAAATAAAATGAAAAAAGAAAAGTGCACATCCTTATTGATGGACTTCAGCAAGGATAAAGCAGCGATCTCATATAGAAAAATCGTTACATGTTGAGGGACCCCATAAACGGGACCCGCCCGGATTTATAGTGCGGTCTATCCGACCCTAATTCGAAACTCGAGTTTTTTCTTTCGAAGGTACTCTAAAGTTGAACGAAAATTTCGTTGAATATAGTAAAAATCTAATAAATTTATTTTTTTAATATTTTGGGAAATTTTTTAAGTATCTATATCACGGTTAAATATAATTTACTAGTCCAGTTCTAATTTATACGGTCACTATATTAGTTTTCTAGTTAAACATTTCACAATTTACTATGTGCTTTGTAAACTTTGTAAAAAACGTTATTAATACCAAGTCAAACTCTAAAAACCTACTCTCAGACTACTAAATTTGTATATCACTAGCACTTTAATTTGAATATATGTTCCGGAAATAATTTAAACTCTCGATTGATTCACCTATCAATGCTATGATTATTAAGATATGGGCGCAATTTAAACGTGCATTATATAAAATAAATGTGCAAAAACTATTTTTTTCTCTTGTTCATTTCATATTTTTAATGCACACTACAAATAAAATGTTGCTCAATACGAAATCCCTTAATACACATCGTATATTGTTTTAATGCACAAGTAATTTGTTTCAAGACACAACCTATATTTTTTCAATGCACAATTAATCGTACTCTTAAAATGTTTCATTATTCAAATAAAAATTACAGCACACAACGCTAAAATTTAAACTGTCTAACTTCATAAAACCAAAGCCAAAGGCTTTCCCATTAAAAAAATCTGGATGTTCTGAGGTGAAATTTGCACTGACGTGGACACAAATTGCATTCGCCACAACGCCATTACAGTACGGAGAATTCAATTAGGAAAACCTTGCTAGGCAGTATACGAAGGCACTTTATATCGCATGTATGTGCTTTTTGTGGTTATGTGTCCATCGCTGTAGGTGAAGTGGAAATTGGCTCGAATTTTCCCAATTTTCCGACGTATCGGGTGACCCGTGACGCACTGTGAACATGGTGGTCTGATCGTTCAACCGTTAACACTTTTGATTATGTTATCTTCGAAAAACAACGTACACTTTTATATGCTGAATAAAAAAATTGCTTCGTAAATTCGAAACGTATTTAAAATTAATTTTAAGTACGCAGTCTGATTCAGCCATTATAATATTTCAAAATAATTGGATTATAAATATCTTGATCAACTCAATCAATAAATATTGTAGAATGTCTTTTGCCAATTCGTAAGGAAAACATTCAATTTACATCGATCGATGTTAATGTTATCAAACGTATATGCGTGGTTTCATTATAAATTTTCCTGTTCGCTGGTCGGAAAAGCCTATTAAATTTTCCATTATGTGACAAATATTATCAATACGTTCCATTATATATGACCATATTAATGAAATATTTCATCGAATGCTCTAATTCAAACACACACATATAAATTATTAAACGGCTGCCCCAAAGAACATTACACATATACCCGGTAAACTAACAACGGACCGAAAACCGGGTAAAGTTTCACTCTGGCCAAACTAATAATACATAATGTGTCAGGTAACAAGTGTTTCTAGAACCGTCGGGTCATAAATGGAAACTTTTGACTCGGATACTATCAAAACTAGCTTAGTTTTGTCAAGCTGATTTATTGTATGTGCGATGTGATTAAAACGTTTAAATAATTATGTTCGTATTCCGAAAATTACCGTTTCTATAATTTTGTTTTTGTGTTCGTTGAATTCATAGATAATGTTTTGAAATTAATATGTATGTTTTATAAAATTGAATGCTTTAAAGTTTTTTTTATTTAATTAATTCTGAATTTTTAATATATTTAATTCATATTCGTATATGAATATTTACCTTTTGGAATCACTCAACACCTAAAATTATTCACGGACGAATTTAATTTCGTGAAAGCATCAGACCAAAAGTGTCATACGTGTGCGACACGTGTGAACATGAGAAAGGACAAATATTTGACACATATTTAAACGAAAAAAGGAAATTGTTCACACGTGAAGGTACTTCCGTAATTGAAACAAAAAAAATCGAACGAGTTCGCAAATATCCGATTTCTATTTAGCAAATAAACATGTTTACCGTTCGATCGGGCAAATTAACATACGAAACGGCTTAGTCGTAATTACTGCGAATGTACTTCCAATCTTTCAGTTTCCTTTGATGTCGTATTTCATTTTTGAAATACGATAAAGTCAACGTGTTTTCGAAACAAAAATACCGAAACGAGCATCGCGACGATGTGAAAAGGCGCAATTTTTCCGATACGCAAACTTTCCGAGGTTTCCTTTTTATCAACGCGAGATTTTCCATCGAGAAGTTTCCCGCCATATTTCGGCGGAAAAGTTCATCGTTATTCAACACAACTTTGAAAGACTCCGCTAATTGACGATTTTGTCGACGGATTTGTTCAAAGTCTGCGCGATTCCTTTTGATCCGATTGAACACAAATTTAATTTGGGTGACTTTTTGTGTGGATATTTTGTGATGCAAAAGGCAAATTTCAAATGCCGTCGTAAGATAATAATTATATTAGTTTTGTTGAAATATGTATATATTTTGACTTGTAATAGTGTTCGTTTTATATTTTCGAAATTTTAAAATAACTCAATTATACTCCAAAGCGTTTGAGATCGAATGGATTCTTTTCACGTCGTCGAAAAAAATTATTCAACGTAATTGATATTCAGATATCCTTTTCTCGCCTCGGCACGAAGGTCGACCTTTTTTTAATAAACAGCAAATTCATCTTTGGCACAAAAGCTTTTTTCCTACTTTTCTCCTACTTAAAATTTTCCGCATACGTATACAACGCACTTCCCTACGGGGTTTTTGACGAAAGCCCACTTCGAGCATGTTTTTCCTTCGACAAAAGTCACTTTCAAACTAACCTGGGAAAGTATTTGACAATCACCGTAAGCCGAAAGCTGTCTGCGCTTCAATGAACGAAAAAAACTTTTCCGAAAACGGGAAAACATCGTCGGACACTAGCCTTCGAAAAGGAAAAACTATTCATCACGCGAAAACGCGCCGAAGAAAACCGAAGCGATATATCAACGTGACGTGATTCGAACGGGAAACAAATGCGCCACGGGAAATGGGATAAAATAAAATACGTTTCATTTGAAAGATACAAATAAGTGCTTTTGAATAGTATATGATAAATACTTGTAATATCGTAGCAGTTTGTTGTTCGTTCATAAAAAGCAATAAGTCTTTGGATGGCATGAAAGTCGAGGACTCTCCAGTGAGACACTCGAAGTTGGTAACTTTTTTTGACGATGGAAAAAATGATTACCCTCAGGATTTTGCTGGTCTTCGCAAGAGTATTCCACTCGTATTTTGAATACGTAAGAGCTATTCAAAATGTGGACTACAGAAAGCGAACGATTGTTATATCACTGTTATGAATTTTTAAAAAAAATAATAATATACTATTTTGAATAAATATTATTTAAAATATATCACTATTAAAATTTATTTTATCACTCAAAAATTTTAATATTCAAATTAACTTAAATAAAAAAAAATCCACAAAAAAAATATATTTAACTTCCATAGAATCACAAATGAACGACGCACATAAAAAATAGTACGAGCCATCATATATTCGAATCAAAATTCCTTTTGAAATTCCCATGAAGTTTTTATTACATCAAATCCGTACTCTTTTAATAATACAAGGAAAAAACAGGCATTTTCGCCCAACTATAAACATTTCGAGCGAACGGTTCGTTGGAGTAGGGCTCACGCAAAGTGGGGAGAGCTGAAAGCTCTTTTCAGGCCGAAAAAATAGAATAAGATGGAAAAAAGTTGCGTCGATACCTGGGCAAGCTTTTAGCTCCACCACACAAGGGTTGGGGGGTGGCAAAAGTGCGTATCTCGACTACCTGCCCTTAATAAAATACACTGCTTTATAACCGTTATCCGACGCTAGGTCGTGTATAATGTATGTTCGAGTATGGACGAGAGCCTACATATGGAGCTTTCGAGCTATAAAACGGTCGTAGACGTTTTATGTGTTTGGCATCGGTGTCGAATTATAATCTATTTGGGTGTTTGAAGTTGAAAATTTTGATTGATTACTTAGAGAACGAAGTGTTGTTTTGTTTGTAATTGTATTAAAGTTAGTGGTTTTTTGATGAATTTTGAAGGTTGTGATGGAAAATTAATTGTGATTGTAATGTACAAGTTGTGTTATTTTTTGTTAAAAAAAATTTTGAATCTAAAATTTTTATTATGAAATCATTATCCACAATTGTATTCTGACATTTATTAAAAAAATTCATTTTGATTATTCACAATTTGAGAAAATTTTATTTGAATTTCCTAATTATTTGTTCCGAAAATTCCACGTAAAAAACCTCCCTAAAAACCAGCTTTTCGATAATATTATATTATATACGAATATTATATAAATACAAAAAAAACTATCCGACTCGTATTCGAAAAAATATATCAAATATCATCAAACGAAGTTGTGATGCGATATTACGATTACATAATACCTTTTTCCCAGTAAAAGAGAAAAATGGATGAAATACTCAACAATGTAATTGCATTATTTTAATTCTACGAATTCAATCGTAAATAATGTAGGAATTCGATATTTCGACTTAAGTGGGCGTCGTTTTTCGTTTCATCATACATGCTCTATATTGTTATATCTTGTTTCACAAACGTAATTTAATAGATCAATTTTACCAACGTTCCAATAATAAAATAACGTTGAAATATAGGCGGTTAACATTTTCGTCCTTTTACATTTATGATGAAATCAAATTACTTCTCTTTTTATTTGAAATAATATGTAATAACAATAACAAGCGACACTCGCAACAAATTGTATAAAAGTAGTGAATTTCCAAACAAATTCAATCACATTTTGTTTGTTGTACTTTCGATATAGAAAAGCTAGAACTTCAAAATTTCTAAAATACAATATGAAAATAGCGAGAAATAATTCATGTATGATTTCAAATTCAATTTTTTTAATACAATTTTTAAGTCACGATAAGATAAAAAACAAAAAATATCCTTTTTCTTTAGATTATCAAAAAGAGACAAATCAATCAATTTTAGAAAACGATGGGATTTACACAAAAAAAATTTGACAATGGTCATCCTAGGGATGACATTTTTAATAATAAAAATTCATTTATTATTCAATTGCTTTGATATTAAATCATCGTTTCTAATTTAATAATTATGTTATATTATATTAAGTGATGCAATTTCATATTGTACAAAAATATTTTTTATGAGTTTCCAAATCTCTCGACGTAAAAAATATTCTAACAATCAAAATAAATTGGTTTTCTTTCATTCGAATATCACTTGTTAAATATTTTATTCCTTGGTATTATACAAAAAATCGCATCATTTACAAACTATTTGAAACAACTCAAAGAAATGAAATATTTCTGAAAGAAGAGAATTATTCCTCCAACATTCAAAATTTACAAATGAACGAGCACGTCTAGACGATCTCGATAAATTTTTCTTCTCAAAGTTCACTTCGAAAAATCAAAAAAATATTCACATTTTCACGTATTTCCCTAGATGATTTTTGCATTATACAAAGCGATACTTTGACTCGGTAAAAAAAAGCATTTCAAACAAAAGAAAATTTTGTTAGCATATTTTTCGGAATGAAACATCATTTTTAGTAAATAAAATTTACGAATATTGCATTTGAAAAATCGAGTAATAAATTTAGTTTCAAACACCTTACAATCTTAAGTCTTACGTAAAATGAAATTAAACGATTAGAAATGTTACTATAGAACATAAATTAATAGCCCCAACTTGTATTATAGTATCGATCATTTGTTTTCAATTTAATTGCATTACCAAGATTAATTTTGCACATACATGTATATCATCACTTAACTGATTAATTTTTAGTATAATATTACAAATTATAATATAATATATTTTTTTCATATTTATAATAATTATTAACAATAATAATTTTCTCACGTTCAATTTCTTTAATCCGACAATTTCATAAGGGTTAAGTGAGTATTTCCAAAATTTTGAACGACAATGACTCTCCCGCAAGTTAATCTTCGCAATTTAGCGCAAATTAATTTCACCAAGCCGAAAATTTATTATTTCGCCTTTCCTCTTATGAAACGCAATCAACTATATAGAGTTCGCAGTTAAAAAGCAGTAACTGCCAAAGGTCGCGAACTCGCTTCTCTCATTTACATTTCAACATTCCTTTACTCGAAATTTATGTCCTTTCAGGGAACATTAAAATCGTCTCAGACAAAATTTTTCACTGCCCCATATTACATACAATAAAATATTCAAATAAATCGCACCTAGCGCAATATTTTGATATATATATTTATTTAGCACATATTTAATTAAAGCAAGCTTTGCCTGGAGATATTTGCTAAAGCCCAACAAACGCAAACAGCACGAATCAAAGAGATGAATATCTATTGCTTTTCGTTCGTTAAATAGACGAGCCCAAATGTTTTCAAATGTTCTGAGAAACTAGAACTTATAAATATATAGTCAAGTTTAAAGTGAGTCAGAGTAGAAAGTCCCGAAAATCTAAGTACAAACTTAAAGTCTCCTAAACAAAGTGTATAGGGGAAAGACACGGTTTTGTTGTTCCTCTTCAGATCACGAAACTGCTGGGAAATCCTCGGTAAGTCGACCCTAGAAGGGGCTGATCTTGTGTGGGCTTTATTCGCGGTTTTTTTGAAATCCGCAAACACGTTGGGTATTGTGGTTAGTTTAGTTCGGGATGTGAAAACACATTTATCATGGTTACTTGCACGCGTCTTTTGTCATTGTGTGTCGCTTTGCTGAAGCTGAAATCATGTATGTGCTGAATAGAATATAGAAATTTATATGACAAGCCTGAAAAGGTTATTTGTCTCTTTGTTTCATTCGCGTCTTTTGAGTCGTAAAAGCATTAAGTAAATCGCAAATTAATTTCAATTTTAAACATTCGATAATAAACTATACCCTCGTTAAATTTTGTGGATCAAAAATCTGAATTGAATCCTATTTTATTCCTCGATTAATCCGGTTAAGCTATATTGAATCTCTCCATCGTCCGTTCATTTTTTTTAATCGACGCATTTATTACACATATTAAAATCGGGATCGCATAAATTCAATTTTTCCATCGCAAGGATTAAAATTTTATTCCATCAGCCACAAAATGAAATGGTCACAAAAAAGATACCAAAAAACGAACACGTTCATTTCCATTTAAATCCGCATCCATTGGTCACTAGCTGGAACCAATTAGCGGCGCAGCGCTTTCCACTAACAGCTACGTGGAAAATCGGAAAATCTCACCCCGTTTGTGATGGTTAATAAATGGAAACGGGTTGAAAAATTGCAGCCGATACAAGAGAATTTGCATATCGGAAAGCAGGACTTCGGGACGCGTTGAAAGCTCGTTAAGAAGTCGCGTGTGTATTTCTTGGCAGAGGGAAAACCTGGAGGTTTCGACGGGTTTTTCTTGGAAAATATGAACTGTGCGACTCTACAGCATCTGTTATGCAAATGCAGAACGCGTATCTATGCAAATTTATGTTCGAGCACTTATATTTTGCATGCCTCGATATTAGGGCACGACTCCATATTGAATTATCCTGTTTGGCTGCAAAAAATTTTACCTCTTGGATTTTGTACAATTTCCTCTATATTGATTCTCTTATTTTATATATATGTTTGTGTGGTTGCGTGTGTGTGTGTGTGTGTGTGCGTATGTGTGCGTGTGTGTGTGTGTGTAATTCGGTTAACGATATTGTTAGCTTAAAAAATTCTCAAAAATATTAAGGTGATAAATTTTATAAATATAATTTTTTTGTTCTCAAAATACTCGTTGCAAAAATAACAAAACGCCTTTTCAACGCAAAAAAGGTACGCATGCACAAAAAATGAACAATGAAAGGCGCTTTTAGCACTTAAAAGTCAGTCAAAGCTTTGCCGACACCTGGCATTTTCTCAATTCCATTATTTATATATAAACACACAAGAAAACACATCTTTCACAACGAAAGCACTCACAATAATGAAAAGGATTAAGACTCGAGCTGGCGGACAAAGCCTCACACGGATGGTTTCCTCGTTAATGGGAAATAAATCGCTCCTGCCTTCTGCCAATCGGAAAATCATCGCGAAAATATGTCGGAAAATTCATTGTTTTTCTACGCCACTGCACATCTAAAATCGCACAAAAGAAAATTAACGAATACCTCCCTCTCCATTTTTTTTCTAAGCGCGACCGTTTGTCGATCGAAAGAATCGCATTATTCTTGATATTTATGGTAAAAAAATCTTTTATAGCTCTGTTTTGTATAGAATAATGAAAAATTCGATTGAAAAGAACGTGTCATATTTCTCGATTCGATCGTTTCTTCATTTCCATTTTTCAGATGAAAGTGTTGTTAGCGACGAGTCTTCGTTTGTATCCTTCCTTTCAAAACATCCAAGAATAATTCCTCTGAAAACTAAAACACGATGCAGAAAAATACAAATAAATAAATAAATAGAATCCAAGTACTACGCCTCGAATTTCAAAAGAAAGTTCTACGATACCATGGAACATGTATCGAACTTTTAATATCCTTTTCTGTGAAAAACTCTTAATTCGCCTCTGGAATATTCCAAGTTCTCGAATATTCCATTGAATATTCTGTGCGGTCAGTACGGTGTATAGAGAGCGAAATACATACACCCAGGTTGCATCCAGTGCAATATCGATTAATGAGCTTTCTCTTGCAGTTTCCATAGAAACAGTACGTTGCCAATTTTGTATACTATTCATAAACGTATATACGATCGATGGA
Organism: Hydropsyche betteni; assembly: GCA_028571205.2. Lineage (NCBI taxonomy): Eukaryota > Metazoa > Arthropoda > Insecta > Trichoptera > Hydropsychidae > Hydropsyche > Hydropsyche betteni. The sequence continues at coordinate 7,747,782 of JAOXNN020000021.1, forward strand.
TAGAAAATTTAGTTCGATTCCAAATCACGACTGTTTTCAAATGGAAACTAAACCGTAATCTAATAATAAAACACAACTCCTTTGCCGGTCCGGAACACCCACACAATATTTAATCCGCCCGCACAAACCGCATTCGACATTCTGCGGAAATCTCGAATCCAATTTGTTCGAATTAAATTCGCGAAATGGTCAGTGCTGAAAGAACTCCCCTCAAAAGCAAACATCGGCAATGGATTATGCATAATGCATCTGCCGTTGCATAATTCGTGACCAATTTGCATCCGTGATGGCGGGCCGTGTCTACGTTTGCATTTTAATATCCTCTTTCGTTTTTTTTTCGACGCCATTTTTCTCAAACAATCTTTCGGGAAATTTTACCCGCGTCTTCGAAGTCTCGTGCCGTCGACGTGCAATATTCACGTGAGAGTTTTCCGCGTGGAAAATTTCGCCCGCTCCGTTTGCTCTCTGGGGAGCTTTTATTTTCCCAGAGGTGAAAATTTGATTGAGAGTCTGTTCGAAGGTGTAGTTAAATATTAAATTGTTTATTTGTTCGAACGTGCTTCGTACAATGTATGTATTGTACTTTCTATCCGTTGTGTCATGTTAATTTTTAATGAAAATCTAAAAAAGGCCTATATATAATAATAGAAATTATTTGAATTTTATATGTGTCAAGTATGAAAATACGTTTTGTGTTCCCAAAATACGGGTTTATTTAATTTCCATGAAACATTTCGTACTTTATATAATGTATGCTTTTTGTGATATTTACAGCCGTTGCGTGTCAATGCGGAAATTTCTACAATGTACACGTGTACTGAATAATTAGCACGTTGTTAATTATTTCGTTTGTGTGAGTATTTCAATTTTCCGAGTTCTGATTTATTATAAATGAAAAAAATATTTGTTTCGTGAACATAGTTTTGATTTCATTATTGTTTCCGAACTATTGCAACAAAGTTATCGTATTCGAAAAGTTTTTACATTAATTACTGATCTAATAGAAACCTATGAAGTTGCGATATTTCGATACATAGATATATTAAAATACTTTTTTGATTAAAGCTTTCATAATAAACATGAAAGCTTTCAAATTAGTCGTGTGGCAAATTTGTCAAAGGGAATATTAACGTTGAATATTCCATGTTTTCAAACGCATTCAAATTGCATCAAAATTATATTAGTTCCGCAGTATACATTTGCACTTCTATATATAATAGCATATAGATATACAGGAATATTAAATTTTATTGCACTTCAGCTTTCAAAAGACTAGTACTAATAGCTTTTTCTTTTCTGGAAATTGAATGACTGAAAATAACTGAATGAGAATGAACATACCAACACTTCAAAAATTTCATCAAGACTTTTTAAATGAAAAATAATGAAAATTCAAATACATCTTTTCTATTTTAATTTGATAAAATAATATTAACAAAAAATAAGATTAATTTATTTCTAATTCAACTAAGCCCTTCAAAATAATATCATAACCAAATAATTAAACAGACCCGAATTGATAAAACGATAAGCGAATCGCAAAAATCGAATCTAGGCCACATTTTAATGCCGTTTACATAATAGAAGCGTACGTTTTATTATGGTTTAATAGAAAAGGGGCGCTAGCGTTAATCTCGCGCAAAGGTCAACGCCGCACTACACTGACCCCGATGAAAGATTCAAAAGACCTTTGATAAAGTGGTCGTAAAACTCAGAGGTCTCTCGATTATGACCTCAGGCCCACACAACGATCAAAAAATGGCCGTCGATGGTGAAAAATGCTTGCGGTGTGTCTGACAGAGAAAATTATTTGATTTCGATGAAAAGCGATTCCTTATTGCTTTTTCATCGTATACGTATTTGGATTTTCCTTTGTCGATCGTTTCATTTGGAGAAAAAACTGTTTACATATTTATCTAATATACGAATACGTCTAGAATGTATATCGTCTTCATTATCTTTTCAAAAATATTTCTGTAATATATAATAAATAAATCTATGTTTTTACAGTCGAATTTCAATTTCATTGATAGTTTATGTCAATATTTTGAATAAATCATGATATTCCTAAGAACATTTCATGTAAATTCTAGAATGTTTTTTTTATATACATAGAACTACATTGAACCTGTTTGAAAATAATATTTGGATTGATCATATTGTATTTTGTACGTATAGCAATTGATTGTGAATGCGAGCAATTCGCTCATTTGAATTTTCTTGAAGCAAATCTTCAACGAGTATTGATGTTCGATGAAAAATTAACATTTCGAATAATATAGACGTTCTTCGCATATAAACTAAACATAAAATATAACAGCAACGAGAAAACTCTCGAATCACTCACCATAAATATTTATATTTGCACAATTAAGTGTCAATATGATAAGAATTTTGTATAATTTCGGCCATTATCGTCGTTTCGTTCAGTGCCATCAAGAAATTTTACAGTTCAAATATTTAACATTTCGCAAATTATATTTCCTGGAATTTTTTTCGTAAACGCAAACATTTGTATGCTCTAGTAGATTTATTTATACTGATAAATTTGTTTATTATTTATCTAGGTGAACTAAATAATTAATATTATCATAACTTATCAAAACAATGGATCAGTTATATTGAATCATACCAACTTTCAATAGATATTCATTGAACATTACCACAATTTAAATGAATTTTCCACTCAAAACCAATTTCTTAACAGCGTATCTATTGACATTTCAATAAACATTCACAAAACATACAATCCGACCACAAAATCAACAACTTTAACAATCGCGCCAACAACCCTCAAGCATCTCGACGTCCCCACATCCAAACCAACCCCAAGACTCACCCGAAACATCCTACATTTCGGAAAGCTCCATAATTTCGTTCGAATATGGCGAAATAACGATGCTCCGAGCTATATCGGCGCGATGCTCGTAAATATTGATAAGCTCCGTTTTCAAGATATTTATTGTAACGTACGAACGAATGCCCGCTTTGACGCGAATGCGAGCCTTTTTTCGTGCTTGAATCGTAAATATTAAATTCGATTTTTTTTTTCGTATTTATATCATCGCTGTTGAATTATTTATGGTTGATCGATCCGGGGGCTGTGTCATTGGCGCGCGAAAAAATGAACGGGACAATAAAAAGGCGTGCCTCAAATCGGTCCTGACAATTAATAAAATTGCTTTTTGGTTTTTTGTTGTTGTTTTCCGATGTTTTTTAATTTATTTCATTGGAAAAAATCTTGTTTGTGTTGATTTTTCGTCGTTTTATGAAAGCTTTTTTGAAAAAATTATACGTTATCGGTCTAGCTTTATCAAACGTATTGATTCGTAAAAATTTAGCAATATATGACTCAATTGTTATTTTAGATTAATACAATTGTGTAAAATTGATCTAAGCCTATTTTATAAATGGTGGTTTTAAGACTGAACAGCTCACCTTATCACATATAGAAAAATATTTGAACTTTTGATGATGTTATCGAAAAAGTCATGTCTACTATGAAGAAAAAAGTTTCATATTGATTTTCTCATAAAATATTATATATAAATAATTTTCATACAAACATAAATCTCTATATTTTTGCATCATTTTTATAATCTCATAAAAATTTGTTTCCAAATAAAATTACATTTCAACAACGCAATATATGTATAAAACGACTATCAAAGGTCACTTAGAGGATTTATAATTTCGTTTTTCAGCAAAAACGACCACTTTTAACACCCTAACACGAAATTAAACGTAATTAGATTTAAAAGATAAACCGACTTATATATATTTAAAGCCTAATCGATCTCGTTAATCGCGACACACGCACGCAATCTTGCCCAAACTATACGACCCGAATATCTGTGAAATTCTTCGGAAAAAATACACTTTTTCACAACAGCACAAAAACTGAATATCATGATCGATCGTTTCTCACATTTCACATAAATATAACGCGTAATATACGGGAACGTATGGCAATTAAACGGATCCCCGAACGAACATTAGATTATGATTGAAACGCGTCCGTTCTCCCACGGGAATAATATAATATTATTATATTACACGCGGTGAATTCTCACGTGTGGCCGGATCATTTTCGAGTTTGGCGAAATCAATTTTTTATTATTACAATACGCTTTCGAGAGAGAAAAAAGGGCGTGAAATATCGCTTTAATAAGGCGGAATTGCGGCGCGAATTTTTCTCAATCACGTGGAAAATGAGGGGGAAATTTTAAAAACTACTTACGGGACGAATAAAAAATGAGAAAAGTCTCGCTGAGGATATGCGAAAGAGGCTCTTTCTATGTTTTATATTTATACGGTGCGAGGAGAGAAATATCGAGCTCGGGGAAAAGCCTGCACGTAAAAACATTAAGACGTACGTTTTCTCGCTCCTTTACGACAATTCGTATGATAATATGAAAACTTAATGGTCGTATAAAATCCTTACGGAGTTTTTCGGGAATTCCACGGATGATATGGCTTGTACTAAATAATACAAGAGCTTAAGTGGCGTTGTAATACAGTGGCAAAGGGAGTTCATCTTAAAAAATGTTGAATGATTGATTTGGAAATGTGAATATATCTGTTGAAGAATTTTTCATGTATGAAATATTATCCAAAATGTACGAGCCCTTTATAAATTAATTGTTCAAACACATTCTCGAAATTTGTACAGATCAGAAATTCAACTTCTATATTATTCGTATAAACAAAAACTTTGCTATAATTATACCTTTGTTATTATCTTTCGAACATATTCAAAATGAAACTTCCTCTTTAACTTTCAAAATATTTACTTTGACTAATTTCAGATTCAGTTTTCCTTTGATGTTTATAATAAAATTTCACATTTAAACTATAATATTAAAATCGATTTTATTTAATTGTATATAGGATTTAAGGGTTCTATTGCGGATATTGAAGTTACGCATAATCTTAAAAATTCACATCCGTCTCATTTTAATATGAATAGAGCAATTTTATTCGAAACAATCCCCTGGCCAGTATTTAATCCTGAATCCGAAAGGAGTCGCTCGTAAACAATGGACGTCGGCGGAAATTTGCGTTAATTTTCAAATTTTCCCTTAAATATTTGATCTTGGACCTGAAATGATTCAAAATGTCGGGAATTCTGCGGAAACGTTCATTAAAATCGCATAGCTACATAGAGGGAGAGAAAGTCGAGTGTTGCGAAGAAAATTCTCGTTTAGCACTCGAAACTGTTTCAGCAAAATTTTAATAAGACAAATATCACTGAAATGAACGATGGATCATAACATTGCTATGATTTGATTATGAGTTTCAGCGAAAATTCATCTTTTTTGAGTTTAAAAAATATATATATTTCAATGCACTTTTTTATAACCTAAACATGATTTTTAATTATGTTGCATAATATATTGATCTGTAAGAACGTTCAACAAATTTAATTGATTTACTTTTAAAACATGTGAACATTTTAAAAATACTCAAGTAATTATTTTATGATATAGTATTATTCTATCAAAATTTTCATGAATGTGTTATCTAGTAAAAAATGTGTTCTCATTTAAATAAAAGTGTAAATCGAATTTTTCATCGAGCTTATCAAGTGCTTTGAGGCATAAAACGTGTCATGCGTCAATTTTTTCTCCCATTATTCATCATATACAATTTTTATATATTGTATTTTACGAGAGCCATCAATAATTATGAAATTTTCCATGTATATTTTATTCATAAAAATATATAATTATGATTTATTTCAATATTTTTTTAGATGATGGACGTATCGCCAAGCAGAAATACGCCAAGTCCAAACGACCACGGTCTTCACGCTGAAATTTTGAAAAATGACTTATTACTACACGAAGCAGTCATCAAAAACGATCCTGAGGAAGTCAAGAAGATTTTAAAAGAACCCTGCGACGTCAATTCCAGAAACAATGTAAGACAACTATTTTTTAATTATTTTTAATCGTTATTAAACCATATTTTATTATAGTATGGAAGAGCACCGATACATTGGGCAGCCTGCAGAGGAAACGTGGACCTGATACAAATGCTTATTGACGCCAAATGCGACATAGAAGCCAGAGACAAAGTAAGCACACAAACACATTTACATAGATAAACAACGAAAAATAGGCTACCGATGGCATAAGCACACGTCCTAAATAAGTTTTGCCTCGGAGGAAAATCTCAGTATTTACCTGTCCGAACTTATAACGTATGGGAAAGTAGCGAGCTATTCACGGACATGGCCCAGGGCAAGTTTTGTCTAGGGAAGTCGGATAAAAGGCAAGTGAAACGTGAACGTGGAGCCTTTTTTACGTGTACGTGTTATACGTGTACGGGTCGCAGTACAAACAGTCCCGTTCTTTGCTTGTTTCTTTGCCCCGTCCCTGTCTGTGTCGAAATGTTCCGTCGAAAGTTTTCGGTGAATCTTACAGCTTATGTTTATGGGGTGTGTTTGATTTGTTTTATATTTTGTATCAGGAAAACAAATCGAGAATGTTCAGTTCTATTTGCATTTTGAAATGAGAATCCAGAGATAAATGATGCAATACAAATAGTAGTTATAGTTTTTCTGAGTGTTTGGAAATATTTTCTGAAAGAATTTAAATAGAATTCTATTCGAAATTTTCTGTGGATAATATATATTGAATATGAAATATTGCATAATTTTATATTTTTCAAATAATGGTTCTATTTATCCATTTTCGTCCTGAATATACTATTCATACAATAAAGTTCATTTATAAACTACCAAGGTTCCCGTTTCAAAAACCCAAAACATATTGACTACACCAGCCAGAATAATCAAAACGAAAAAGTCCATGAACTATCAAAAACAACAATCCAATATATCAACGATCCGGCGATAAATCTCCGAAAACCATTAACCGAAAAAACTGAAAAACGAATCAGAACTGCAAACAAGCGAATATTCACATAATTCGCACTCAATCTGCGAAATTGGGTTAGGCGACCCTCCTCCGACAAAGGCCCTTTTGTGTTTTTCGCGCGAAAATTCGACGCCATATCTGCGCTCGGTGTGAGGGTTCGCCGAAAAGTTGCCCATTATCGTCGTCAAAGGCGAACTTTCTTCGGGTTAACCCATAGGGAACCGTTCGCGAGTGTGGGCGACATATGTCGCCGAATAATTGCCACGTTTTTGAATTGCGTTTGTTTCGCGCCCTTCGAACGTGGGGTATTTTTTTGTAAATAATGCGCGATTTTCGAAATATAAAAATTTCTGTTGAAAGTTTTTTTCGTGCTGTTTTGTTTGCACCGTTTTGTTTGTTGAAAAATGGGGAGTTTCGGTCTTTTTTCTGCGACGTCCTCTCTGCGCGGTGATGTATTTTTTGTATTAAAATAAAATATGTTATAGCATAAATTGTGTCGTGTTTGTTTTGCATTTTAATATTTTCGGAGTATAATGTATGCTAGGTACCTAATTTTCGTTATTTTTTATGCAGAAGATGTTACGAAAACAAAGATTATTATTAAAATTCAATGTACAACGTAAAGAAAATTTTGTACCATACATTTTCCTTCATATTTTCGAAATGGGATGTTGTTTCTATTATAATATTACTTTTCGAGCATATACAAATTTAATGCTCAAAAATGATTATCTCTAGAAAATACTCATATTACGAGCAAAAACTTATTTAACTTGATTGACTATTTTTTTCAAAATTTCAGTATGGAATGAGACCATTATTGATGGCTGCATGGCATGGTCATTATGAGGCGATGAAATTGCTACTAGACTTGGGTGCTTGTGTTAAATCCGTCAACAAGGTAAGGAAACCATTTATAATTTTTTTAATAAAAGACACAACAATATGGGCGTAATAGTCTGCTCCAATTTAATACAATGACATAAAACGAACACTAAAAAAGAAAGTTGATATAATTTTGCAGCTAAATGAAAAAGTTAAGTGACAAAATAGACTATAAAAGTTTACTGTATGTCTATGCTAATACGAAAATTTCATTCATAATGTATGCTAGGTTGAATATATATTCAAAAAAGCAATCACAAGTTTCAAATATAATAAAAAATCATTTTCTTCATATAAAAAAGTGTTAGCTGGCGATAGAGTTTATCTAGCTGTAAAATATTTTGTCAAGAAATTCACTCAGGTAATGCGTACGAAAATGATTATGAAAAAAGCCTTTTTCATTCTGACGCGTAAACACAATTAGCGATTGCATCAAGAATTTTATTTAACTCTTTTATAAAAGAGAAAATTATTCTGAAGGGAACGTAAAGTAAATATTGAAAAAATTAGAAAAAATTAATGGAAAATTCTCTGAAAAATAATAACCTTACCATAAAACGATAACTTTGCGCTCAGTATGCCTTTGATTTCAAACAATTTGAAATTTAAATAAATGAGTTATTTTTGAAAAAATGTAAGACTCTTATAAATTTTAATTACTTTGGTGTGTATTGTGTGTTGCAACGTTTATACGATTTCTTTTTCGTTCTTTATCTTCGCCTATTTTCTTTTGTGTGAAAGGAGTTAATTATTTTAACAAGAAATAATTTTAAATTTACAGAAAAATAATCTTTTTCTTATTGTTTATAGTATAATTAAAATAATAACAATTATATTTTTTATTACGAGAACATTCTGTGAAAATATGTTTTATGACAATTCTATTTTTTTCGGCGAATTTATGCATCCCTTTTGTCAGATATTCGTTGAGTAAACATCAAAGTTCCGTTTGGAAGTAATCCGATTAATTTTAATTAAATTCAAATAATAAACGACTTTCAAGTAGAAATACATTTCCAACGGGAACAAAAAACATATTACAATCAAAACTTTAAATCCATTCCATAGTTGAACGAATAGCCAACGAAACATTTTCAATGATTACCAATTTCAATGACAACATAAAAGCTTATAACTCGTTCAATTTTATCAATCGTATTAAATCCATTAGTTACTCTCGACCCGATTTCACAACACAAATATCTGTTACTATCCAAATATAATATAATATAACAAAAATTTATTATTTCAGCAACAACAAACATTAATGATGTGTGCTGCCCATAATAGAAGGGCTCGCCTTGAAGTATTAGAAGGTGTTTTGGGGGCCCTGGGGGCGGCGGCCACGGGGGCCCTCGAAGACAGGGATAACGAAGGGCGTACTCCCTTACATCATGCTGCAGCAGCAGGACATGCCAGGATCGTCAGGAGACTCGCCAGAGCCGGAGCATCCCTCGAGTCTGCCGATAATGTATGATGCTAGATTAATTTTTTATATCGGAAAAGTAAAAATAATTTAAATATGAGTTTTTCGTTATTCTCGTATTATACTATATACTAATCTTGTAATTAATGGATTTTTCCAGAAATTTTTCTCATATATTTCGAAAACTTTCGATGTAATTTTGAAAAGTGCGGTCAGCTTTTCAGATTTTTAAGTTTCTCTACTTATTAAAAAGTTTTTCTTACTGAGTAAAATGACGTTGATTTAATTTATGCCAAAACTTCGGTTTGCTTTCCGAACTGTATTATTAGAATTATATCATTATTTATATAATTCAAAATTATATTATTAAAATTGAAATTGACATTTTCTTTAGTTGATGCGCACCTCTCTGCATCTCGCCAGCGAGCAAGGACATCAAGAAGTCGTATCTGTGCTTCTTCAACATGCCACAGAATCAGGAAACAGTCCTCAAATGTTGATGGAAATAAGAGATAACAACGGAGATTCAGCTCTACATACAGCAACAAACAACAGACAAACGGAAGTTGTTAGATTTTTACTCGCATCAGGAAGCGACCCAAACGCAGAAAATTCAGTAAGTAAATTCAACCTGTTTAACTCTATATTAAATTTAAATTCATAACCAAACAATCACTCAAAATTAACGCACAACACTTCCAATACAGCATATTTACCATGCATGATATTTAGCTCGAATATTCATCGAAATCGCCCACTTCATATTCATATTCGAAATTTCCATATTCATTCGATTCCATCATATCATACAGCATCCGGAAACACAGTAGAACCTCAATTACCATACGAACAGTACACGTCGTTAATTGAAATCGCGATATTGACGACGCGCCGTCAAATTGGGACATACGACCGACGCCCAAACTAGGCCCAAAACTGCCATTACACACACACCGTACCGGCGATTATAATAGTATAATTAATGTGGACGTCGTTTGCTTCAGAAGGGCCTAACCTGTCTGCATATAGCAAGCGGATTGGGCTCCAGAGGGATCATCGATTGTCTCTTGCAAGCTGGAGCGTCCATTAACAAACCCACTAAGGTATATAAATATCGCTTGTTGTGTGGAACTAAAGGTATAAGTCGTCTTGAGTTGGGGTTGTATAGAAATTTTCAATTGAATGTTAAGTGATGCGTGAAATAATTTTCATTGATAAACAAAGTATCAATCAGGTTGGTTTCGTATTCGAATTATTTTGGAATTATCTTATAAATGAACGTAAGTTTATAAAAAAAAATTCTATAAACCGTATGTTGATGATATTGATAAAAATTAACCCAATAACTGTTTCATTCCATGAAAACATTATTTCATATGTAATTAACAACTAATAATGCATCATTAATTTTATTAAACCATTTTAACGTCCCAACATAATATATCTTCAAACTTCAGTTCGTTTTCAAAAAATCTTTTTTTTTATACATTGAGTAGTTAATGATAAAATTATTCAATAACTGTTAAGTGACCACTGAAAGACTGAAGGGTTTAAAAAAGTCATAAATTTTTCATTTTATTTTTTTACGTGTTATAGAGTATGTGATGGAGATTAAAATTTTTGCATATTGTGTCCAGTAAAAATTGAAACTTGTTGGATTTTTACTATTCTAGTGAAAGATCAATAATTGAAAGTCAGAAGAAACATTGCCCCTGATGCGTTTATTTGAGATTTTAGTACTCCAAAATTAGCAGTTTTGTTTTTTATGTACTTATTTTAAATAAAAATAAGCCTCACCACTCACAGCCAATTAATATTGCATTAAATTTCTCTGAATTTCAGTAATTGATCTTTTATTCGAATTCAAAAACCCAATAAGTTTTACTCATTACTGAACACTGAAAGGTTACTCTACAATTTATTTTTAAAAAATGAACTTTCTCAGACCATTCAATCTTTCAATAGCCTCTTAATATAATATTACATTCCACAAAGGAACCATTCAATATCGACTGATTAATTCGATTGAACAACTTTCACAAAAAAAATTAATGAGCCGATTCTAAACCTCAACGACCCCTCGAAATTGACCCCGATCTTAAAACCAAATATCAAAAAAGCGACTTATACACTTTCCAACACAGCCGGATCCACGTAAAAATAATATTTTATTAACACGATGAATGTTTCATGCCCTCTTCTTCAGGACGGCAACACTCCGTTACACATCGCCTGTCAGACGAACAACTTGGACGTCGTTGAATATTTCATAGCCAAGGGTGCCGACTTGAACTGCTTGAACATGGTGGGTAAAACTCTCGAATATTATATTATTATATGATATTCGAATATTATTACATTCGTTCGGTGCTACGTACTAATTCGGGGCGACTGCTCCGGCGGAATTTCCGTCGAGGGCTTTTGAAAGGTGGAAAAATATTATGAAGTCTGAAATCAAAGCTATGCTCGGAAAATGTGAATTGTAAATCGAGTTTGTGGGAGACTTTCGTGTTTTTAAATTTATGCGGTTGTGTTTAGATCGTTTTATGAATGTACTTGGGTTTCGTATAACATGGTTGTGCGGTGACACGAAGATGTCGTGTAATATAAATTTTTTGTTCGAGGTATGAAGCTCATACAAAATTAGAGTTTTCGTTCTTAAAAAACATCGAAGTTTTTTCGAATGAACAATACAGAAATAATATTTATTCTTCATCATTATCATTTGCAATTTCGATTCTTTGTCATAATTTATGACTCATAAATGTAATACATTATTATAATATTTGTGATAGTATGATCCATGGACGTACAATTAAAATTTTTTAATCAATCGTGATACTTTATTTAAAATATTTACCGACGTATTTGTATTTCAATAATTAAAATTTACTATAGGTGCTTGAATTATATTTCTTAATATATTTCATGCGTAATTTATGCATTATATGTAAGTTCACAAATTAGATTTTTTAGCAAATTTTGTGTAGATTTAACATGTGCGTGTTGTGGGAAAATTATGTTTGAAAGTTTTTACAAATCATTTTCATTTAAATTAAATGAAATTTCATGTGCAAAAACTTGCACATGCTAACAGTTTGGATGGAAAAATGTGCTACTGGACAAAATTCAAACCCGAAACTCTTTAAGAAATGATTAAAAATTGATAAATATAACTTCCAAACTACAAACAAAATTCGTATAGAAAAATTATAATTTACGCACTTAAATTGCATGAAATTCGTTGAAAATCGAAATTGAAGCACTCATAATACATTTTTATTCATGTTAAAATGCATATTATTTAGTAAAGAATTTCATAATTCATTTTCAATTGTTTTTTTTTTCTGAAACTGTTTTATATAAAACGTATGGCACAAAAATATATCCCAATTCATCAACCGTGCTATACGAATGTATTTTATAAACATTCACTGAAGTTCTTGAATATTTCTATAGCGTTTAGAATCAGCGATGCATATAGCAGCAGCTAGAGGCGATGCTGGAACGTGCAGGGCACTTTTGGCTGCAGGTGCTGAAACTGGAAACGGTGCAGGAGGATCTCCATTATTAGCTGCTGCTAGAGGATCTTTTACAGCCATCGTGGATATGATCATCAAGACGGCTAGACTCGACTATCCCCCAGATGTAAGTTTATCAAGTATTCATTCCATAGTAGAGTAATTAGCATTCTTTTGAACTCGCAAAGGGACTGAAATATCCCTCGATGTTGGTCTTGTCCTTGGAATTCGAGGACGCGGTCGTAGCATTCGAAAGGACGCGTCGAAGCAGGCTCTTTAATTACGAATTTTTCGCTTTGCAAATGGAAAGTGGGCCAAAGCGGTAGACGGTTAAATTCACAAAGCGACAAGACAGCCTCGGGGCTGAGAAATTAACGAAATTTCTGAATAGACAAGTCCTCTGAATGTAAAAGGGAAAAATGTACGGACGTGTACAAACGAAATTCAACGCGGTTTTGAAAATTTGAAATGTCAACTCTCTCCGGTTCATATTTACGGATTTTTTCCGAAGCATGAAATACGATAACTATTATTGTTAAAAACATATAATTTTATATTCTTATATCGTTGACGTTTCAAAACAACTTGTTTGCTCAATTTATAACGAAAACGTGAGAACACAAACTAAAAAAAACCAACAAGTCGTTACAAAACAAATTGTTTTCGAACGTCGCGGTTTTCGACATCAACTTTCTAACGAGCTTCCAACGAATTACGCTTTTCCGTCTGAAAGTTTCACTGCAATTTATAAAACGTAATAGATTGAGATAAAAGGACGTCCAGAGATTTTCTCGGCGAAAGTTTTTCAATTTGTTCGCCGAGATCGGTCAGATTAGAGCGACTGCATAACAGATTTCGAAAATAGACATCTTTCAAAATATCAAAATCCCCGTGTTACCTCAATTACGGGGGCGGTTTTCGACTACGAAAATAACAGGAAAAGCTTCCGACGTGCTAATCAGTATCGTTTCGATGAAAATTCATTGTGATCGAAAAACGACGAAAAAATTACACGGTTTTCGCATTGCGAAAAGGTGTTCGGTTTTTTTAATTTCGAGTCGTTTCCGCTTGAACGGTTCCAATTAAAATCTTTTCGTTTCGAATTGATCAAAAGGTTGTAATTATATGAATCACGTTTTACGACGCAGTAGCTTACATGGAAGTTAATTTAATATAATATGTTGTATTATAACGTGATTGTTATATTAATTCTGGCACGATAAACACGTCAGCTTAAATTGAGTGTTTTCAAAAAAATGTATTAATAAATTAGTTTTAATACGCAATTTCATACACAGATAATTCTCGAATTATAACGGTTAACACTTATGAGTACAGATTATGATTTAAGAATTCTCTTCTCGAGAATTCACAAAAAATTCAAGAAATTTCGTCTCAAGAATTCTCATTTCTTATATTTCTCGAATTTGAGAAATTCGAGATTTTTCTTTTCTCGAGAATTCTTAAAAAGTCAAGAAATCACAATCTCTCGTCACGACTGAATTTTTTTTTTTAATTAATTATTTTTCAAAAGTTACTCGCTAAATCATCTAACAATAGATCAATGCATTTCAGAAAAAATATTAACTCGTTCGAATTATTGTATTAAAACGCATTATTACCAGATTTTTCGCTATTTTTGGAATATATATACTATATATATTCTTAATTAAATTAGGTTAAATATTTTTTATGTTATTATTATATAAACCCTGGCAAGATATGGGTTAAAAATGAAAACAATTTGCATAATATATTAAAACAACCCTTCCGTATAATTCCAAACAATTCCGCACCCTTATCACTAAAGCTTAAAACTATTCGAAATACAAACATTTTTAATTCAAAACAAACTATGCCAACATAAAAAATTTACATACCCTCCTCCGTCCGCATTCAGAGCATTCGAACTCGAAAATCCCCATCCGAGCGACCCCATCTCGCATAAAAACCCTTGCCCTCGCCATCATTCACCCGGCCCTCCACCGGATCCGTCGACAATAAAACAGAGCTAGGGGAAAACCGAGGACAATGCGAAAAAAATACTTTTCATCCGGGCAGCAGAAGGCCGCGAGCGGAGAGATTCGCGATACACACTTTTCATGCACCTACACTGTGTACCGGGTACTGTATGTGGGGTACATTGTGTGGGGTAGGTGCGTGCTAGGGTAGGTTAGGGTTTGGGTTCGTGTGTGTGTTCGGTTTGCGAGGTTGTGCCGGTGGGAGGTGGGTTGGGTGGGTTTGGCGTTTCGTTGATGTGATTGGTCTCCGATGGGGTTTTGGGTTGAGATGTTAAAGCTTGTAATAAAGATGGATTTTTTTGTATTGAAGTTTTTCGAATTTCGTGTTGGTCCATATTATAAGATTTGTATTTGGTTGCGATGAAATCGTTGAATGGGTTTGTTTTATGTATTCACCTGTTATTAAATCATTGAATGAATAATGATGTATAAAAATTTCTTCTCAGAAAAAATAAATACGTATCTAGATTTTTTTTATTTCGCATGGTATGAGAATGATTTTTTCCTGCAATGAACATTATATTAGACCTATGACGTGTGTTCTACAGAGGTCTGAACCAAGTAGGACCAACGGTCCCGTCTCGTCTGTCTAACTAGTGGTCCTGGCGACCGCAAAGTGGTCAG
>JAOXNN020000021.1:7769429-7783122 GCA_028571205.2 Hydropsyche betteni
AAAAATGTTTTGTTTTTTACCACAATTAATTTTTCATTATCAAAAAGGATCAAGTATAAAGCATCAGCAGCGATGGAAGCCGCAGCATTTTAATGAGGCAACCCTAATATGACAGACAAACATATCAAGTAACAATCTTACATATTTTCTACCTATTTCTTTTAAATCATCCAATAAATTTCTATACAATAAAACCATTTTGCACTCTTCTATAATCAGTAAAGATAAAATTTTTCATTACTTCTTTATATTTCAACAACTAGATTTTATTCATTTATTATGTTATTATTTTTATAATATTAATTTTGTGAAGTACGATTGGTGTACTCAAAAGTTGTACAATTTTTCATATGATTGTATAATACAGTTTGAATCAAATAAGATTAAAATTTAGCTCATCACTCCTAGAAAATCCGTTCGGATAAGGCATTATAAATATATCCAAATCATCCATGCAATAAAATACAAATATATTATTAAAATAAAGTGCTCTTTGCTAAAATAATATTAACAAAAAAAATAATAACAATTTTTTATTTAAATTTAATTCGAAAAACTTAGCGGAAGTTCCCCCCGCAAACATAAAATCAAACTTGCACTAAGAGATCACTTGAAAGATTAAAATTTGAACGAGGATAATGCGATAAAAATAAATCAATCGTTATACAATTAAAACATATATATAATGACTGGAATATATAATAACTCTCAGACATAAAACGAAGAAGGATCTTCACAAGTCACACAAGATTTACTCTAGATGTTAAATGCTTCTCCCTCCAATATTAACCTAATCTTTCATTCCTAATGACGTAGCGATTACAGTTGTAAGAATTAAAAGTTAATAAGGTACCTCAATTTGTTTTTAAATCGATAAATTACATATACATATATAGTTGAATATAGATATAAGATCACAACAAAGTAAATAAAGTAAACTATTTTATAACAAATTTGCAAGAGGGCGCAGATTTCATAAATGAGACCAATCAAATTCACAAGGCAGCCATTGTTTATCAAATGTTTAATTACTTAGAAAACCTTACATAGCCCCTTAAACCTAACTGTAAGAATAACAAACAAATTACCTATGTCATAAAAAACAAGGAACATTTTGTGTCCATACTCACTAGTAATAATCATAAAAGCTTAACCAAGCAAGCAATATACAAATTATCAAAGACAAACACTTAATTGGCAATATGTATTTAAGGAAGAGCTATATAACCAATTATTATCTTCATTAATTATATCACTATTTACTAAATGACTTTGATTGGTGCATTTCGAAATCTACCCCCGTCTTTCATATTCCTTAGCTTCTTAAAATCTTTATACAAATTTCCTATACTTGGTGTAAGTTTTGTTAAAATAGTAGATAAATATTGTAGGCGATTTACAAATACCAATTTTATATATTTCTTTTCTCACTTTGATTGTAGATTAGGTTAAGTTACAAAGTATTTTTATGCTATTTAAACATATTTTTTTATCATAATGCTTATGCAACTTGAGCGTGAGAGGCTTAAAATTAGTTAACTTATGTTTGCCTGTCAAATTGATATATAAATAAGAAACATAACACATTTTTTGTTTTTAATAATAAACATACCTGATGAATTTACAATTAAAGCATAAATTTAATCCTAATCAGTTCTAGTCTAGGGATATAACCGAGAATCTAATATTTATATCTTAAATGTATCTTTTAATGTCAAAACTAAGGAGGTTAAAAATGTCTGTCATAAAGACAAAAAAAATAAAGTCTAGTAAGAGTTGCCTCATTAAGTCTGTCAACTTATTGTCAAATATATGCGCACGCTGAACTAACACAAGAACAAACTAAAACAAATACAACCTGAGTCACAAAAACAATCTGCACTGTTTATTAAATGCTAAAATGCAGTTGCAACAACTACAGGTATCACAAAGCAATCCAAATAATGTAAAATAAAAAAATATGATATAAAAGAATATATCGATCGTTCATCGAGCCCAATTGTTTTGAGTTTATCGTTTAACCATTTTTTCATTTGCCATTTATATGGATTTTATTTTATATTCAAATATACCAAAAACACACTATCATGAATAAATTCGAAGAAATAATAAATCAAATTACGTGCTGAATTTTCCAGTTTCGTTTTTTTTTTTTTAATTAATATCCAAAAATGCTAGCCCCAAGCCTTAAAAAAAACTGAATACCATTATTATGAATTGAAACCTCTATCATCACAACAAACTGACGGTTAAATTAGGAAAACAAGCTAAGTACGACTACTCAAAGTGATTAATATATGTTTCTTAACAAGTAGGATTACTGCAATATTCAAATAGAGTGCTCATTAAACATTATATGTTAAAATTCGTGTGTGAGGCATCCTATATGAGTTGGATTGAAGATGATTTATCATCCCAAGATTATTTATATAATCATAATTTCCAGTTAAAAGCCATGTATAACCAGATATAAGCTGACTACCAAAGTGATATTGCCGAAACGTATTAGACTTAAGACCTGACTTCAAACAAGAAGTTCTCGACTGGTAAGAGAGATTTCTTTCGGACACCATGTTTTGAGAGTCAGAAAACGGGATCACGTTCATGTTGTAATCAGAATGGTAAACCGCGTCCAAAGGAAAAACTGAATTGTACGGAATCAAAGGATAAGTGTCGTTCGGAGAAATCGAATATTTAGCATCAGAAACGTAATCGCTGTGATGTGCAGCAATTTCAGTGCCATCAACTCTATAGTTAGACGCGCACGATAAAGGATTGCAAATATCATGTTGAAAATTGCTTATTGATTGCCTGATCGTTTCTCCGGATGTTAAAGAATACGCACAATCAGTTTTATTGCGATTAGTATCCATTGTAGGTTTCAGATTATCCGAAAGATCGTACTGACTCTCCGACTCGACAGACACGGTAGAATCCTCGGAATGATAATGGGAAGCGACAGTGAGCGGCCGGCTAGAAACTAAATTATTATCTGCGGTGTCGATAGACAGTAAGTTGACGTTGGAGTTTTGTTGCAATGAAGAAGTTGAAAGAACAATCGGGCAATGGGGTGCAGAATTTCACTTATGATGATGTGGCGGTCATGAGGCGGGCCACTCCTTGGTAAAATCGAAGTGCTTCTGCGGTGGTAGTTGACCTGGCTGAGTAGTGGGTTGATGAGTCGGATGTGCTACACCTGCTGAATAACCACCTTCGCCAGCCGAGCCATACGCTGATCGTGGAGGCACCCCACCATATGATGAGCTCTGATAAACAGTGCATTGTGTTATCTATTGATTACAATAGAGTTATATTAAACATTTATTAACGTAACTGTTTAAAATGTAAAATAGGTTCAAAACTAACATTTCAAATAATACAATAAAAATTTTAAAGGCTACGCACTACGATAAAAGTATTGAACACATTTTCATATATAACAAAACAGATACTACAAGCATTTCCATGAAATGGTTTCATGAAAAAGCTTACGATACTAATCAGTGAGTAATTTTTAATTGAATAACCTGATCCTGTTGTTGAAACTGTGGTGGATATTGCTGGTAAGCAGCGTAATCTTGGGCAGGTTTACCGCCTCCACC
Source organism: Hydropsyche betteni (assembly GCA_028571205.2). Lineage (NCBI taxonomy): Eukaryota > Metazoa > Arthropoda > Insecta > Trichoptera > Hydropsychidae > Hydropsyche > Hydropsyche betteni. The sequence continues at coordinate 7,773,032 of JAOXNN020000021.1, forward strand.
TACTCCACCGCCGACACCAGCGCCTCCACCGAGCGAACCTGGGGCTCCTGAGCCACCGCCGCCGCTTCCACCGCGACCGTACATTTCACCTGAAAAAATTAACAATGATTTATAATCTGCATACATTAATGCGTCTAGAATCTAGTGTGAATAATAAATTTAATGCATTGTGAAAAAAAATGCTATTCAAATTCAATTAAATTAAAGTACAAAATAAATCTAAAATTATTTTTTCTATTTCTATTTAATCCAAAATATTAAAAGCTTCATAATATTTTAAAATTAAAATCATACATCGACTAAATAAAAATTGTTCCTGTGAATAAAATTTATTATTTTTTCCAATATGGTTGAATTATCTAAATGTTATGTTTCATGTATGGTTATTTAATTTCATGAAATTTCTTAAGCTAGCATGGTGGTTAGTAAAAATTAGATATGAGCATAAAATATATTCACACAGTTATGAAAAACACACACTTCAATATCAAAATTATTAATAAATGTAAAAGATTCACATAAACTAGCTTTATAATTATGTAAATTAAATTATTGAAGTTTGCATTTTCGATAACAAAACTTGACTTATTTTTTTAAAGAAATGTTGTTTTAAGTTTTTAATAACAAATGTTATATAATTTTAAACGAACTCGGTTGGTAATTAAATGTGGTTTACTACACCTATTCACATGGAAATTGAGAATACTACAATTTTGAATAGTTTGGAAAATAATCAGTGATGAAAAATTAACATTAGTGTTTTCACATAAATATTTGAAAAGATTCATATTTCAATGAAATAAAACCACAAAATGTAAAAAACCACATAAACTGAAAAATCACATAAAATGGAAAACCCCCATGTAAATAAATAAGCAAGTTTTTTTTTTATATTTGCAGTATAGAAAAATCCTATAACTAGATTAATCATATTCTATGTACTAATACTTAAAATTATTTCTTTAAAAATAATGACATCATTATAACATTAAAATGAGGTTTTTCAACGTTATTAGGTCCAAACTGGATACAAACCAGATCCTGTTGATGTCGAGTTCTGCGGCATATTCCAGTTATTCCATGTCCCTCCGCCAGAAGCACCTCCTGGACCTAAGCCACGATATGTTGCTGATTAACCATTCCACTCTTTATTAACTAATCATGTCACTAATAATTTCGTCGAGCTAATGCAAACAATATTCATTCGTTCCACAAATACATCAAAAATATATGCTACTGTTGGAACTGAAATGTTAAATTTATAAAAATATACATGCAAAATCTTAAACATAAACATGGCAAATTAAACAAAGTCAAAAAGAATTAATAATATCTTAACATATTCGAAATATAATTATAGACAAAAACTTTGACTTTGTTTTGATGTTTTTTCGCTTACATAAACTCTCGTAGCTCGAATGCCAAGTTTGACTGATCTAAATTACAGTAAATAATAATTCATGTCAGACCGGGTGCAAAGAGTTATTTCTTAAATAATATAAATATCGGCTAGAAAAAAGCTTAAACTTAGTTATATTATAAAATTTAAAAAACATTATAATTAAAAATATACAAAATTTTAAATTTCAAAGTGGGCTTAATTAATGTAAACTATAATAAATTACTTTATACAAGTTCATTATACATATACACGAACAATTTTAATATAATAACTCCGATCTATTCTTATAAAATAAATTAAAATTATCGACCTTAATAATACAACTTCATCAACATCGAAAAAATAAATCGATATAAAACAACAAAATCAAACTTACCATAGCTGCCGTAACCCTGAGTTTGAGGGGGATGCTGTTGATAGTTGTTACCCCACTGTGGTGGAGGACCTTGTGGACCCGGAGGAGCACCCCAGCCTTGGTAAGAACCCGGTCCACTCGGAGTGCCATAGCCAGCGTACGATCCTTGACCAGGGCTAGTACCCCAACTCTGGTAGCTATAAAACGTTATACAACACACGTTATAAAAAAGAAAACGAGCCAAACGCAAAGATCCATTTTAGAAAAAAACGTTACCTGTGCATGATGTTCGGTCCGGCCATGGGCATGTTGAGTGGGGGACCACCCATCTGTCCGTTATGACTCTGGATCATTGACATGGGGGCTCCTGCAGGCGGGCCCCATTGGCTGCCGTCTGCAGTGCCGCCGCCGCCGCCCATCTTGCCACCAGCACCAGAGCCATCGCGGGGTTCTGCGCGTTTAATTTCCACCTATCGTAAAAATGGAAATCGTCAAAATGTGCTAGGGATAAAAAAAAAATGGTGAACGAGAATGCGGCATACCTGTTTTCCTTTCAGGTTGATGTAATGTTCCTGAGTAACACGTTCAACAGATATTTCATCCTCGAAAGAAAGAAATCCAAAACCTAAATAGTAACATGATAATTATAGTTTGATGTGATGAAAAATAATACATGTTTTGAAAAGGAAAATAAAAAATACCTCTAGATTTCTTCTTTTCCTGATCATACATGATGACTACTTCCATCACTTTTCCGTAACGACAGAAAAACACCCTCAGGTCAGTTTCTGTTACGTTAGAAGGTAATCCTCCAAGGAAAACTTTTGGATATCCACCCCCTCGTTTGGGTTTTTGTAATGTACGAGGATTGCACGGTTTAGGATCGATGGTCCTACATAATGACAATATAACACATGAAACGCTTGCATTTTACTTAACAACAACGATTACACGAATCTTTATTAACCCTTTAAACGCGGACAATTATGGCGAACATGTCTGTGGTGCGAATGACCGTCACAAGCCATACGTTTATTTCGCGCCACAGACTTATTCACCGTCACGGGTAAAGGGTTAATAATACACAAATGTATCAAAGCCAATGATAAAGTGAAAGAAACGGAAATAATTTCACATCGTCCTATAGCTTGAATTCAGTTTACCGCAAACATGAACGTCTCCGAATAATACCTACTCGGACACTGCCTGGATGCGGGGTCGACATCGTCCACGTCGAACATTCTATATTTATACGATAAAAAAAATTACCTTCCGTCCAAGGTATGCGGTCCATTGTTCAAAACGACGTTGACGACGGTGGGTTCGGCGTACGTCACGAAACCGAATCCTCTAGATCTTCCAGAATCGTTGTTCTTCATTACTACGCAATCGATGACTTCCCCGTACCGGGAAAAGTACAGTTGTAAATTTTCCTGTGTCGTTTCCCATGATAACCCTCCAACAAAAAGCTTTCTAAAATTTGAAAACAAAATCGTTATTTGATTGAAAAAATGAACGATAAATCGTCGATCGATCGAATATGTAATAATATTAAACGTTTATTTTGTGATTGTGCGAGAAGTCGCGGTATCATTGTTCACACAAGGATAATGCGTAATGTCGAGACGATACAAAAGTTATGTATTAGAATCTAGTTCATACGCGTTTCTTTACAAAGAAAATTTGAATTAAATTCCATATAAATCAAACGACCATTATATGGATATATGGATACTTATAAAACTATGATCATGTAAATTCAGGAAATTTGTACAGAAATATCTTTGTCAATCCGTTTTGTGCCCACTGCAGGACTAGGTCTCCCCATCAAATATTGGGGGGTCTAGGCTATATATAATACCTTATCCGAGAGCCAACCTCGTATTGATAAAGGACATGTACCATAAGAGCCAATCCGCCCATGCCAACGGAGGAAGCTCTCAGACCAACGATAAGTGAGTTTATGTGCTTGACTTTTTGTTCACTGACTCCACATAGCAAATGACAATGATTACGAGGTAAAGACTGAGCAAACTACGCCCTCGCTGACCACTTTTGTGATCGCAATGACTACCAGTTTAACAGATGAGGCGAGATTTTTAGTCGTACATAGCTTAGAACTGGGTAAACACATGTTATAGGTCTTAACCATTACTAAAGAGAAATTCTAATTTTCATAGGCAGTCCAGAAAATACGTATTAAAGTGGAATAATAACTTTATTTAACAATTATTCAGATATTTCAATATGGTCCCCTTCGAGTATTCCCTCTGGGAGAAGATGCACTTCTGCCAACGCTGTTTCCATCATTGATAGGATTTCTGGAAGTCTTCAGTTGTGAGACTCTTCAGTTGTCGTGTCGTTGCTGCCTTAATGGCTTTCTTATCCCCCGAGTGCCGCCCCCGAAACACCATTTTGCATTTCGGGAACAGGAAAAAGTCGCAATGGACTAAATCAGGTGAATAAGGCGGGTGTTCTGTTATGGTGATTGAGCTTCGGGCCAAAAACTCACACACGAGTGACGTGTGAGCGGGCACAATTTCCGTCCCGGCCAGACAGTGAACGGAAATTTCTACGTTGAAGTTTCGAGACGTCTCAGAGCTCGTGTGGCCCGAAGCCATAAACGACACGGCAACTAGAGAGCCTCACAACTGAAGATTTCCAGCGATCCTATCGACAACAGAAACGGCGTTCGCAAAAGTGCATCTTCTCTCAAAGGAAATACTTTGCAGGGGACCGTATTGAAATATCTGAATAATTGTAAAATAAACTTATTATTCCACTTTTATACATATTTCCTGAACCGCCCTCGTATAATATATTAAACCGTTAAGATTATTTATGTAATTTTTATATTTTCAAATGTTTATTTATTTTAAGTGAACGAAAATGTATAGATGTGAAATGAAGGTGATGAGTCGATGTCGATATAAAAGGTCAGGGGGGCGGATGCGCGTCGTACATAACCTCCAAGACGCGAATCCGGGTGCGAACACGTGACGGGTTACGTGAACGCGAAGGGTGGCGGCCCCCTTCACCGACGCTTAACCTCACATATGGAACGCCCCAAATCGGCGCGGGGGCCCCTTTTTCCGACAAAATCGCGAAAACCTGCAGAAACACACGTTGGCGAATCTGATGCCGGAGAGCGTCGCTTGTCCCCCGCGCCTCGCACGAGAGCCGGCTCGGAAGCGCACGCCCCCGTAAACCGTGAAAGAGCGAATTTAAAGAGACTCCGCCCTCGAAACGTTTCGAAGGGGCCCCATTAAGTGTCAAAACGACGAGGCGAGAAAGTCGAGCGGGGCGGGTTTGCGGCGAACCCAACGCCGACCGGCGACGCGTCGAAACGTGGCCGCGGCGGGGGGCGGCGCCCCCGGCGGAGGCTGCGCCCCGGTCGGACGCGGGGGCGCGCGGGGGAGCGGCCCCGGTGGATAAACTCACCCCTTCTCGTCGTCGTCCATCTCTTGAGTCATCCGCATCCCCGGGCGGTTGGAGCGGCTGCCGCACCGACCGCTATGGCAGAACAACTACATCCGGCGGCGGGCACTGCGCTCGCAAGTTCGACACTCTACTTTCTAAATTGGCGTTTCGGCAACTTTTCTCTGTTTAAATAATAATCATAAATATTTATTTGATTTTTCATTATAATATTTTGAAATTTGTCACAGTATTAATATCGTTTCGATTTGATCAGTGTTCGATTTGAACTTGTGCGGTCGACGGCCGCAAACATCGTCGGTTATGGTCGTGGCGACTTGTAATTTTTGAAAATTTCGTAATTTTTAAACTTATCGTTGGTCCCCGGTATTTTTTTGCATTTTATATATATTTTATAATTTTATTTTAATTTCAATATTGTATTTTTGACACGTTTGAAACGATGATGATTTTTTTAAATTTTTAGCTATAAAAATATTTATTTCAACGATCATTTTATTTTTTTATAAAAATAATATTTTCATTTAAAAAAATTTGAAAACCAATCCCGGATATTGAACATAGATTTTTTCCTGTTCTTATGAAAAATATCTTCAAATAAAATTATCAATCGATAAAATATAACCACAGAGTTAATTTAGACTTTCTCTTTTATTTTTGCGTCACTTCATAATAACATTAATTAAAATAAGAACTGTATAATTAAAAAGTTCTATATCGCCCAATTTATTTATTCACGCGATAGCCCCTCAACAGATTCGCTTTCCAAAAAAACATACAAAAAATCACAAATTTCTCCCAAAAACCAAATTCAAAAAAAAAATTATTTCACCGTTATTACCATCGACACACACGTGCTTTATGGCATTCGTCGATCTAAAATTGTACCTACCCTTTTCACCTAACACAATTTCAATTCGTCCGCCGGGATGCAGCCTCACGCTTCAATGGTCACTTTTCATTCAACGTCCACGGGTTAATTTTTATTGTTAACCAGGTAAAAAGAAATACATATGGCAAGGTAACGGTGGATCGTCACATATTTTCGACAATTTTTCTAGACACCTTCTGTCTCTTTTTCCCGCCCGAGTCCGTCCACAGAAGACAGAGATGCATTTAATTTTTACAAACGTCCGAGACCGATATAGAATTTTATACTCACCGAAGCAGTTGCGAGTGGTATGTTGCGAGGTGCGGGCGCGTTCTGTTCTTTTTTGTAATTGCCGCTGTCAAAACATTGCCGATTCGTGTTATTTCCATTCTGTATATTTTTCTAAGTTAAACTTGTGGCAGTTATTCAAAATTTTCGTGTTCTACGATCATGGTTTCTCAAATCTTCAGAGTGGTCGAAAGAAACTACTGAAATGAAGTTTCGACCTAAGCCAAAGTTGAGGTACGAATTACCGGTACTATATGGATCTTCCGAAGATCTGGCCCCTCTATAATGGTCTGCAGCTCGAAATATCAATGCAGTTCGAGTGCCATTGTTAGTGATACTTTTGCCAATGATAAAAGCGACAACTTCAAAATGGCGAGAAGGAAACGAAACTTCCATTTGATCGCCGGTCTCATCGTAGGACTACTGTTCGGATATCTAGTCACAGTCAGCGTCAGGAGCCGCCACGATTTTTCGAAATGTCCGAAAAACGATAGAAGATTCTCCTCTTTCAAACCCAACGAGGATTTTGCGCCCCTAGACCCGTTAAAGATTATCGGTTTGACGGACGAGACTGAAAACGTTCACAATTCAAATAGATCCTTGCTGTTTGTCGGGGTGATGACAGCCGATAAATACTTGGACACCAGAGCGTTGGCCGTGTACAGGACATGGGGCAAAGATCTTCCTGGCCGTATGGCGTTTTTCAGCTCCAAACACTCGAGGAGTTCCTATTTACCTTTGGTGGCTCTGCCCGGAGTCGACGATAGATACCCCCCTCAAAAAAAATCTTTCATGATGCTCTTATACATGCACGACAACTTCATCGATAGATTCGAATGGTTTTTGAGGGCAGACGATGACGTTTTCATCAAAACCGACAAACTCGAGAGGCTCCTCAGATCAGTGGACAGCAGGAAGCCTCAGTTCATAGGGCAAGCCGGCAGAGGCAACACAGAAGAGTTCGGGTCTCTATCTTTGGAATACGATGAGAACTTCTGCATGGGTGGTCCAGGAGTGATCCTCAGCAGGGAGACCCTGAAAAGAATAGCTCCCCACATCAAGGAGTGCTTGAAAAACTTATACACGACTCACGAGGACGTGGAGCTGGGACGATGCGTCCAAAAGTACGCCGGTGTACCTTGCACTTGGAGTTACGAGGTGATTAACCCCCTTTGAAATGATTTTCATCGCAGTTTTGCATGCTTTTTTGTTTAGTTTGAACTTGCCGTATGCTGTTTTTCAAAGAGCGTTGCGTTACTATTTCAATATGTCGATTAAGTGTAATTTCATTCCCACTAGTAATGATTGGCTATAAAAAATAATATTTGATTTAATTGGATTTTATCTTTGAATATAAGCAATTAAACTCTTGGGGTTATGTCTGAACCTTTGCAAATGAGTCTATTAAACTTTGCGCAAACGAGTGTTTCGCGCGTGTTAAAGTTGCGAACTTGAAGATGTATCCTTTCAATTTTATTTATTCGTACAAAACATTACTTACGAATACGTTTCAAACAGTTATATAAATCAGTGCTTTACAACCACAGTACCACGAGACGGTTCCGGATGTGCCGCGATGCATTTTTCCAATACTTGAAAAAAAAAACAGTTGATTTGGGTATATGTGAAATTAATGTAATTTCCATTAAAAATGCACTTTTTATAAATATTTTGATTCGTGTCACTATGTGGAAAATTCCCCATATCTAAGAAATCCTCATGAATATCGCTATCTGGAAAAATAATCTCAAATGAAAATATTCTTTAATTGTAAGAGAAATATTCTTTGAGATATTATTTTCGCGAGAATATTTTTCCAGATAGCGATATTTTTTAAAGGGTTCTCGTTGTGGGAGTTTTTCTAGACAACAGTAATCACCGAACGAATATTTTTATTTTTGGTGTGTATTATTATTCTTCAAGGTAAAAATTGTAAAGTTTTTGGATTTAATTTACAACGTCCATGTACATTTTTTTGTCATTTCCTTTTCGATAAGAAAAATTGACGCAAACAATTTTTTTATGAAATTCATAGTCAGTTAGTCAGTTTTGTTATATTGCAATAATCATTTACAATATTAACTTGAAGGGTCGCCTAATTTCATGTATCATCACCAATTGTTTTTAATTGATGTCTCAATGGTAATGATTCGTTGTTAATTTTGACACTTGACTTTGGCTCATATCGCTTTTACTAGTATGAAGTACTATTGTAGGACCAAAATATTTTCGCTTCTAATTTCACGTGACATCATGGTTTAAATATTATATTTGTCATGCAAACGATTAGTAATACATTGCTTCAATTGAGAATATCGATATCATATGTAATCTAATCACGTTTTTTACAGAATTTGGTCTTTTCTTTTAAAACATCTGTGCATCATCCGCGTTACTTTAATAATAGTTTAACTAAAGTGAAAAGTAACTAGCACATTCGACAAGATATAATATATGTATGTAACATTTATTTATCATAGTGGATTGTACCTGACGTTGCTCAGGCAACGGGCTCGGGTACCCGGCGTTACTTTTCATATTAAAATAGCGTCAGATCGAGTTGTAAAATGGTTTAAATGATTCATAAACTTTCCTGGATGCGCAAACAATATATTTACAAAATTTCATCGTGATCAGATAAGCTGCAAAGGTATGCATAACTAATACACACATACATTCATTTTTAGTAATCATGATATTACAATAATATATTCGAAAACTCATAAGGTTTCCATTGCAACATAACAGCTTACAAAAACATACATAACTCAGCACTGACGCAAATGCGAAATATCAATACGATTCCGAACCGCGCCACACATACACAACAATCACATCACTGAAAAAAAAAACAATACCATAATCACCCATAAATATCGGAAATTCTTATTTCGCGTCCTCGTCCTTATAAAACAACGTATCCTTATTTGCGACCGCTCTTAATCTAGCTCCAATTGGTGTACGGCTCCGCGTCCAATTTCTTACTATTCATACTACGGTTAATTAGGTCGCCGTTGAAGGTCTCCGCAGGATCTGCCGCGACGGTCCAGGAAGTCGCAGGACCTCACCACCGAAGCCACGGGGAGAAGCAGAAGATTGTCGCGCGCCTAAATTGGCGGCCCCGCTCAAGACGGTCCACTTGTGGCCTGTCCGACGATAGGAAGTGGTCCATTATGGCCGCGAGGATCGTGTCCTCGGTTTTCGGTCTCTGGACATAGACGGGCGACGTGCGAAGAACCCCGGCATTGTGTGTCCGTTTGTGACGCCGCGCGAGGGATGTGCGTGGAACTTTTCGCTGTGGCGAATTGGCGACCGACGCACTTTCGTATGCGAAGCGAATCATGGGCGACGGCATGCGCAATTAAAGCAATGTCACAATGCCGGCAAAATACGTCTTCTATGTGTGTGTGTTACAGTTTGAGTGTTTGCTTCGTTTATTCACGAACAAACTAGTCTGTTTGTACGGCTCTAGTCCGATTGTTGGTGTGGTATGACAGTTTGAGTTGTTTGCACTCGGATAACGCTCTTATGCTACATATTAATAAGGTGGAAATTGGTATGTCAATTAATGATCGAGAAATACGCGTAGTGTCAGTTTGAAATTCGAGAGTTTGTTTTGAAAACGTTTTCACAACTCAAGCTAAAACGCTAACCCAAACGTGATACTTATGACGTCTATTTTTAGTTTAGACGCAATTATACGTAGGTAAAATTTGACAGTTGACATTCAAACTAAA